>PVJD01008295.1:0-74107 GCA_004026545.1 Mormoops blainvillei | reverse complement strand
GGAAAAGTTACCTTATTTTTTCAGCTACTAAGAGCATATTTCAGAAGTAGCAACAGGAAGAGTTTTCTTATTTCTTATTCTTTACTTCTTTACCACTTTAGAATTTCCAAAATTAGTTTATGAGTATGGTCTCATTAAATCCTTGAAATAATCCTGCAATATAGACATTATAATCTTCTCTTTAAGCCAGGAAAATCAAGACCTTATAGGTGATCACGTCTCTTACCCGGGAGGGGAGGGTTATCAGCAAATACCAGCCAGTTCCTTCTAGTTAAAACCACATTTACTGTCTTCCAAGGAAGAGGTGAGACAAAGACTCAGATGTGAGTCTTTAATTGAATTATTCTGGCTGCAAATTATAGCCAATTCCAATGCCTTTAAATAATAAAGCACCTCATATTGCAGTCCAGGATGTTATGGCAGCTATGTTATCAAGAGCTAAGCTCCTTTCATCCATCTACTCTTCTGTCCACAGTAACAGCTTCCATCTAAAATTGATTTTCCTTTGTGGTCAAAAGATGGCTGCTAATAATAGTCAAGGTTATGCTTTCTTGTTCACAAAAAGAGAATAAAGCTTTTCTCCATGTGTAGAATGGATCTTTGATTCAGTCCTACTGGGCTTCTGGAGTCATGCGTCCATCTCTGGACCAATGGCAGCCATTAGGAAATGCCATATGCCCAAATGGCTCTAATCTGCACTCACTGGGATACAGTAGGTGCTCAATAAATGTTTTTTCTTCAGAATAATAGTTTTGAAGGTACAATATAAATAATATTTGTGACCCTGGAGTATATCTTCTGGTGCTTTTGTTTTTTTTTAAGTATAATTGTCATAAAGGCTCTCCAGAAAATACATGGGGTTGGTGGGGGAGGGGAAAAGACAGTATTATGCAACAGAACATCTTAAAAATCCTCTCTCCTCATTTCTGTTACTCTCCACTGGACTCCACACAAGAAACCACCTACTCCCCACAAAACCCTTTCTGATTCCTCTTCAACTACCATCCATGCCCCGACCCAGAAATACTCCGTTATGCTTTTTACGCCTAACCATTTTACCCACAGCCCTTATCCTTACGGAGTTCCCAATCCTCTCAGTAGAAACAAGATTAGTCCCTTTCTGATGCTGCTTGAGTGAAAGATTTCGATTTAAAGGAACAAAGACATTATTTACTATGAGCTATTGAGATGAATAACATGCTGATATATTTGAATACACTGAGACAGCAGAGCTATTCATGCTGCCCAGCTACCTGCAGAATATATGTTTTCCAAAACTCAAGTGCAAGTTTCCAAAAACATGGGCACAAACTTTTCAGAGTCTGATTTTTGTTCTTTAACAAATTTCCTAAATCTGGCTTTGAACATATATCTAACAGTAATTTTTTTGATATATACAGTACTAGTCCATACTTTCTGAATTATTTTCACATGAAATAATGATTTGAGCCCTGTGGCAATTCTACAGGCTGGTTTTATTACCCTAGTTACATATCGGTCAGTCTTGGCTCTTACAGAGTCATAAGCATGATAAGCAGAATGTCATAGACTCTTCTGCAAATTACAGCAACAGGTATTGAAAGTTTGTATGTGCCAGGCACAACTGAGTGATTACATTCAAGAACACACATATTAATATAAGATTCAATTATATAAGATGCATACTATATAATCTATAACAAGTAGGTATGTAGTGCATAATACATCCAAGGAGACTTATACTTGAGGACACACCTTTACATCTACTCTTCCACGGTGGAGCCTGCCATGTTTGCTTTGTCCTATTGACCTTGCCACCCTGGCCAGCCCTGGCTAAAGCCAGAGCTCTGGACCCCCTCAAATACTATGGGACGAGGACAATGTTCACAGTGGTACCCCACACTGGCTAGCACTTCACCGACTAAGATCCCAGGGGATAAATTATGAGAGGAGTTATTGGTGAAGCAGAAAGAGAGCAGATACAATAGAAAAGGGGAAAGGTAAAGTCACAGGAAAGTTCAGTTGATAGAGTTGCCATCTGATCTTAAAAAATACACCAGTCCTGGTTGAGGTTCCTGGCTTCTCAATCCTAGGCGGACTCCTGGCCTCCTTACTTTCTTACGGACCCTCAGGGCAAACATCTTATTCTTCCTTGCAAAGAGAAGGAACCAACACTCTGATTTTATGAAGTGAAATGGTATTAAACTTCCTCTTGATTATTCAGAAAAGATTCAATCTTTTATAGCTGAGAAAGAGACAATAAAATTAATACATATCAAATGCTTCAATATTGGGAGAAAATGGTTTTATTACCCTGAATAGGATTATTTTTTTTAACTACTGAAGGAGAGAAAAAACCTTCAGACCAGGAAAAGAAAGCACTCTCTGCTTCCCCTGTCCTCCCCACCCTAGTTCCATCACATACGTGTGCAGCAAAGAGAGCAACATGGTGTTTGCTGTAAGCGAACCAAGTATACAAAGTCTGTGCATTTGAACAAATTGTCGAGATCCACTGAGGTAACTTCAGACTTTTATTTAAAACATATTATATTTTATTTATTATTTATAATTATACTAAATTGCTCTTAAACTTACTGGGTCTACAGGGTACCTGCGGCACGCAAGGGTCTGGGGCCAGACGCTTGGTTCAGGTAGACCTGGAAAGTATGGCTTAATACCCAGTGGTTTACAGAGTGTTTCTTTTCCAACATGGTCCACTCTCTGAAGTTGTCTAAGGGAGACAGCATCAGCTTCTATTTTGTAAAACTGTGTTTCCTGGGTAATGTATTTATTTTTTAAACAAACAAATAGGGAATAGACTCATTCTTGTAGCTAAAAAGTATATGACACATATGCATGTTCTTCTGGTGCAACAGGTTGCCTATATATTTAGAGTGTGTGAACAACTAATCAGGAAGCAATGGTTCTTCTGCTAACGGAAAAAAAAAAACCACACTCTGAGTTGGTGCCACCTTCTAACAGGATATTAATAGGTAAGTGTTGTTGCCACTTAGTATATTGTGTCTGACCCCGGGACAGCCTGAAGAGTGTGCTCCTTCTCCCCGCCCCACACTCGCACCTGCATGTAGTAAGACCCTAAATGCCACTAGTAGTAAACACAGTCTCTGTTTAAAAAGATGATAACTCAGTTATTCCAAGATAGGAAGCTCTTCCTTACCCTCACCACCTGCAGAAAAGTGCCAGGGGTGTTTAAAGCCAGTGGTCTGGTATTTATTTCCAAATACCAACAGTATTATTGCTGCAGCTAGATAAATATCACATGACACAAGAGATAACAAACATTCTGCAATGGCCTTCTATGGATCTGAGTTTACAGAGATTAAGGCAAACAACACTGAAAACCTCAGGCAAGTAAAGAAGCTAAAGATGAGGCTTCATCTCAACAGTGTAAAAAGCAGTGGGAAATTTACAAAAATTCCAAATGTCAAAAGCTTTGTAAAAATGGCTTGTAGAAAATACTAATGTGGCTATCAGTGCTTAAATTAAACATCTCTGGAAGTGGATTTTGAAATTGGACCATTGAGATCACTCCTTAAAAGGACATGAAACTGGCAGTAACAGTATGGGGCTGGTAAGATTTCAGGGACACTGCCTGCTGTGAAAACCTTCTTTATTTGCCAACGTGTAGAATCCTCCATCACAGCTTTATTTCTGCGGCATGTAGTTTTTCTCTCATTAAAAGGCCTATGTCCCTGGAGGAAGTATTATTTACACTTCGGTGAAAATTATATTGTTATTTCTTTAGAATAACTTTAAATTCAAATATGGGAAGAGAAAACAGAAGTCCTTGAGAGCTATTGTTTAAGTAAAAATATGTCTATTTTTATGTTAGAATCCCCAAAATAACCATCAAAGTAAAACTATGGAAACCAATTTCTCACCAAAATTTCCATTCTTACTATGTATACTCACAATTTTCATTGCCACCTAGAATATATTCTATTTAATGGAGTGTAAATACATAGTGAAATGGAAAAATGGGAAGAATACATTTTCTAGAGCTCTAAGATTGTCAGAGTATGGCACCATAGATTTAGAGGGAAAAATCCAAGGTTAGGAGTCAGGGCCCCTGGGTCCTCTTCCAGCTTTGCCTCAAAATGGCTGCAAGAACCCTCTCCTCTGTTTCAGAGAGAGAGGATCATATGTCATGCCTGCTCTATCTCCCTCACAGTATTGCTGTGAGAATAAAAATTAACATAGGCTCTCAGACTTTGAAAAGTCAAAAAAAGCTATCCATATTCACAATAATTTTTATGAAAACCCTAAAAGCATGACTTGTGGTTCCCCTGCATACTATCCCAGAGGGTCCTTCCACCTTCGCTTTTCTTGTTGCCCAAACACAAAGATGACATGACTGTATGTCCATGAATTTTCATTTACTCTCATTGGACAAAGCTGAGAGAGGCCAGCATTTTCAGAGCAGCTGGAAATTTGACTCAAAGATTTTGCAGCGTTTGAATTTACATCTAAAATTGACACAAAGCATGGCTTTCTCATTCTTCCAACTAGTGCTTTCTGCATGCCTGCCACATGCCAGTCTCACTGGTGGACACTGGAAACTCAAAGACGGTAGACGAGGCTTTCACTGAGTATTTGTTATCAATTATTGGGGCCAAAATGGGAATGAAATGGGGGTAAAAGATGTTGTGAGTTAGTAAAAGTATTCATTGTAAAGTACTTAGAAAAAAAGAGTTTTATTATTTTCAAATATGATAGTAACTCAGACTGAGCTAACAAAGTTAACTGTCAATAAAACTAAATAGATATTGTACAATTAGAGACTCTACTTTTACATTTATATAAATGCTTCTAAAATAGTCAAAAAACATTTTTTCTCAACCTCTCTACTCCTCCACCATTTTGTTCATGCCTCTATTAACTTTTACTGTCTTTTAATTAAGAAAATTTTCAACTATTTCTATCCAAATAATCGAAATTTCTATATAGGTGGAGACCAAATCCACACATTTTATTGGGCTCTATGGCTCTTCTACAACCTGCTCTTCAGCCACGCTCATGTCACACACAGAACTTTCACTTAGGTGACTCTTCACAATTAATTCTGAGGCTCACTGGATGTATGAGAAGTATATAGGTATTCAGTGCACCCATTGGAAGATTTCTTCACTGTCCAAAATGTAAACATTGACGTTCTCACTTTGAAGCATAGAAGAGGATACCTGAGGGATGCAGTTGAAAATAACTTAAAGCCTTTAGAACTTTTTAATGTTTAGCGCTTTTAATCATTATATTAACAGAGATCTGTGAATTATATTCATTAATACCAAATAAAATCCTGCTCTATAACATCATTAACTTATTACTAAGAAACTTTTGAGTGCTGAAAGTATTTTGTGTTAAAGTAACTGAGACACAGCAGGCCACTGGTGATTTTAGCAGAAATTATTTTCCTGGAGGAAGCTTCTGCTAAGATATTACCCACACAGAAACAACAAATGCATTTTTTGTTACTAGAAGAAGCAGAACTGATGCCGTGTTAGGATTTACCTTCTCACAGAGCCCAGAGAAAGAGAAAAGATTTCTAGTGCCGTAGCAGTTTGAAAACCAGTGAAACAAGCTTTTCACTTCCCAAAGCATTCTTCTTGTTTCGAACACTATGCAATTCAAATGCACCTCCCAGAATACAACATTGGATCATTTAAGAGGTGGGGGGAAACAATGCAAGGAAAAAAGACTGAGGGAAGCCATGTGTCATTAATTCAGTTATAAATTATTAGCCGAAAGCAGCCTCTCAGCATTTGTATTTGATGAACAAAAATTGATTGCTTCAAGGGCATTTCAGTCCTTTTGATGTTCCCATCTTTTAGCCTACCACAAATCTGAATCCTTAACAGAATGATTATAACATTATAGTAATCCTGAGAGCCAATACTAAAGGATTTGCAAGAGAAACGGAGATCAATAGTTTGAAAAAAGAATGTCTTTTTGAATTGACAGCACTGTCTCGCCTGATCGTGAACCTGAACAAAATAAGTGGAGCTTAAGTACACAAGCAATCGCGCAGGCCGAGGGGAGGGGCGGCGAGGAGCTGGGGCTCGGGCCCTTGAATAGGCCTGAGTGCTGAATATTTCTAAAGGATTAAACCCCAACTAATGGCAACCCAAAGATATTTTGCAAACAATCAGTCTCTTCCCCAAAATAGATAAGATAATACATTATGGGTCTTGGTTTGGTGTTCAAAAGACTGGGTTCAGCTACAGGTTCAACATTTGCTTTTGCACAGAGTTTGAGATTATGGGAAATTGGATTAGAGGTAACATTGTTTTAATGGCTATCTCCTTTGGACTGCTTTGAAATGGAGAATCCCCCACAGTACTTCAGGATGGACCGGAGAAGACCATGTCCTTAACACGTAACGCAGTAGAAAACCAAATGGGCCAGAATTGTTAAAAGACACAATTGCCCACATCTATGGGATTTCCAAGTTGTAACATCATTTGATACCTCAAACGACAGCGAAAGGCAGCTGACTGTTAAAGGCTCTTTGAACAATTCGAGGATTAGCATAAAATTATACATAAAGAAGGGTAAGTACGGCCGAGGCACTTGCCCACCACAGTAGGGGCATTGTTAGGGAACGCAAATGGGCTCAGCGAGAGTGTGAAGGCATCTTAACATTGTCGGAGGACCTGCGTGTTTTAACATTGATGTATATATTTTCTAGTTCTTTGTTTCCTCAACAAGAGGCCACCTTAGTCCACTGGAGAGAGGCATCAGGAGACTTCAGATGGCACACATCTGGAGAACATCCCATGGAAATTGTGAATGGCTAAGTAATCTCTTTCAGTACCAAGACAAGGAGTGGTAATTTATGGTTTAACAGACTACAAAACCTGCCATTAATTCTAACATCACCAACGTTAAACCAAATGACTTGGAAGAGTAAAATATGCAACAGCAATTAACAGAGAGGAAAAGCAATGACTTTGAAAGACACAAGTTTCACACTGTCTTTCAAAGATGAAAAAAAACTTGTCTCTGACAGAGCTTATGTTCTCGGCCACTGCATGGAATAGGCTTGCTGGTGTTACACAGCTTCGATGGCGTCGAGCCTCGCAGTTCTGGCATGTTAAAGAGTGGCTCAAATTAAAAGCATGTTAAAGTCACAATCCCTGAGAGTTGTGCTGGAACAGATTAAATATTTTATTTGGAGGCCATGCATGATAACATGTTATCCTTAAAGTTAACCTTTTTCTTGAGCTGTTTAAAATGTTTTGTAGCTGTTCTTGTCTAAACGAATCAAAAGAAGGTTAAGCAGGAACTGGCATAAATAATAGTGCCTTAAAAGGGGGCAGCAAAATTGATAGCTCTACAAATGGCAGCCACCTGCACCAGGGAAACTCAAAGAGAGGGAATAAGTATTTGAAGAGAAAGAATAATTGGAGATGTGACAGCAAAGAATAGAAATCACTCCCCAGAAGGTGTTTAAAAAGCTCTTCTATCTCCTACTTAATCACTGTTCTTTTGAGCCCATAAATTAAAATGAAATGCGTATGTTATATGCATTATAAGTGTGTGTACTCATGTAATCGAAAGCATCTTAACTTTGCCTCGCTTGTTTTCATAGTACCAGAGTCAGCTCCATTACCGATATAAAGAACAACAAAATCTTACAGTTCACGATTCTTTATCACATTCTCTTACATTTTTATTAAATTATCATATTAATGGTCTGTTACTTAAGGCCCTCTTTTAGTGCCTAAACAAAATCTTGATTTCTCTAACTAATAAAGATTTATTGTTTTTCCCTTTAGCGAATGTATAACAGATATTTCATTAAATTTGAAAGAAACTTGTAAAAGAGTAAAGTACTTACTCACAATTTACCCCCAAGAATTAAAATGGGGCCACTCAATGTAGCCAGTTCAGTTATAGCTTTGTGACATTAAAAGCAGTGTTTCAAAGAAATCCATTGTTGGAAAAAGGAAATAACAGTTACTTTTTATTTATTTATTTATTATTGTTCTTCAAATTGCAGTTGTCCCAATTTTCCCCAGTTGCTCTCCCCTGCCCCACACCCCCACCCCCGCAGTCAGTCCCCACTCCATCGTCCGTGTCCAAGGGTCCTTTATACATGTTCCTTGACTAGACCTTTCCCCTTATTTCCCCCATTATCCCCCTCCCCCCACCCCTCTGGTCACTATCAGTATTATGCTAAGCAAAATAAGCCAGGCAGCAAAAGACAAATACCATATGATCTCACCTATAAGTGGAACCTAATGAACAAAGCAAACAAATGAGCAAAATAGAACCAGAGACATGGAAATAAGGAACAAACTGACAGTTTCCTACTTACTTAAAGAATAAAAAATATTTAATTCTAACTCTTTAGCAGATTAGTAATCCAATTCAACTAATATGATTGACATCAATGAACTCTGTCATAGAGACCCAAAGATGAATGAAATACTTCAAGGATTTTGTGATCTAGTAGGGGTCACCTATGTGCCCCCAATTGTGCCATTTTAAATGCAAAAGTTATATTGTTTTATTGTTGCCAATGTCACTTAAAAGTTTGTACTGATACCCTGGCCTGGCAGCTCAGTTGTTTAGAACATCATCCCGATGCACCAAGTTTGCGAGTTCAATCCGCGAGTCCAACCAATGAGTGCATGGGTGGGTTGAACAATAGAGCGATGTTTCTCTCTCTCCCTTTCTCTCCTGAAAAATCATAAATAATTTCTTTACAAAAGAAACCAACTTGTACTGATTAAAAAAATACCTATAATTCCAAAGAGATTTTGGTATCATTTACAAATGAAAGTTGTGGGTGAGATAAGAGAGCAGGCAACCTTCCCCAAGTATTAACTTCCCTTAGGACGATGCTCTACATTTCATAGAACATTTGTCCTTAAACATTCTCTAGAGAAAAAAAGGATCCCATGGTCAATTAGTTTAGGAATTAGTATAGCTATACACCATTTGAGAATTTAATGTATATCATTCAATAAAGTCTTTAAAAACCCTTCAATAAAGAAAAAAGATACCTGTGTTTAAATTTAGTATTTCACAGCATATTTGAGCATGAAACTCCTTCATTCCTTATATTCATTAGCAACCCCGAAAACAAGGAACGTACTTCGGGAAACTGTTTCAGTCCACCTGCAGGGACCCAGTTCTGGGCTGGACCAAAGCGAAGTTTCCTCTGCTCTGAGATTCAACTTCCACTGATACCAGAAACTTCACCATTTCTTTTTTTAAACATGAGTTAACACTATTGCAAATATTCCTTACCAAATTTGAGACATCTTTCAAAAACTGGGTTCAAATTAAATGAATTTAATTAATTATCATTTCTTAAACTTTCAGCACAATTATAAAATTAGACTATTCCAACACACTTATATTAACTAAACCAAGTGATCTGTGTTCTGAGGGTTTTAAAAAAATTTAACCATTTGAAAAGCACATCGCTATCAAATTCCACTGCACGAAAAACAACTAACCATAGAATGACAAAGGTCATAGGTAAAATGATGAGGGCCTGTGGGTGGATGGAAATGGACTTGTGAATTTGATTTGAAATTACCACTGATCAGAACAGAGAATCTTTAAGGCACTTCGTAGCTACTCAACTACCATGGGAGAAAACTGTGGACAACTGTAAGCTTTTCTTATTGAACAACAATAAGAAATTTTTTTTAAAAAAACAGAGAATTAATTATATAGACACAGAATGTTTCATGAAATCAAAGGGCAGATATGCAGCTGGAACTCCAAGCCACCAGGAATCCTTTAAATCAGCTCCCTTCAAAACACTCTGAGTCGCATCTTGTCTTCTCTCATGTCTCTGTTGTTCTCTGTGTCTGCAGACAGGCTTTCTCGATGTCTCTGTATCAGTGGCCCCAAATGGCAGCCCCATGGCTCCCAGGCTTACATGTTACAGTACCAGCCGCAAGCAGTAACTAGAGATCTCAGTTTCAAAGCCAAATGATTAGAAGAGAGAATGTGATTAGCCCATTTAAGTCAGGTGTCCTGACAATTTTTAAAGAGACAAGTTACAGCTTACAAAGATGACTGCCAAGGGCCTACCCTGTGGAGTTTAGAGGTGTTCCCTGAAAGCCACAGATAGATAGCACAGGATTAAAGTGACTGTCAAAGTGTCCACTGCTAGCCTTGTGACTGTGGTTTAGCAGTTTTTGTCTTGAGAAAACTACAGACTTTACCATCCCACAGATGTAAGAACACTGGTAAATGTCGTTACTCACACTAATAATGGAAAGGCCTGAGGAACAAATTAATAGATCAGAATTTCAGTGGTTTATAGAGTATTATAATCTTACTTCAGAAAAGAAGATTCAATGAGACTTTTTTCTATCTGAGCACATAAACTATTTTTTTATAAGGAAAACACTTTCAAGAATATCTTTTAGATAAGGTCCCACTTAATAATTACTAACATTTTCTGAGACAATGTTGTAGATGTTTTTACGTGCTTTAACCCCTTAATAATCTCAACAGCCCTTCAATTGGGTACTAGTTTCATCCCCACTTTAGAAACTATGAAACTGAGGCTTAGAAAAGTTAAGTAAATTTTCAAAGGTCACATAGCTAGTAAATAGCAGAGCCAGGTTTTTAACCAAAGGATTCACAGAGCAATTCTCAGACTGACCAATCCACCCAGGAGAGAGGTAACCGTCTCGGAGAGCGAGGTGAGCGACTCTGCACAGAGCCACATAGTAAGTCACATGGACCAAGTGCCTCTTCAACATAGTCTGGGTGTCGCCCACCTTTCCCTGAGATAAAATACATATATTCAAGCCTAAAAGTACAGTTGATATCAGTAGCCTAACAAAGGCTAGGAAACATAAAATTCACTAGCAACATAACAAAAAATTACTACCTCTGAAGGTAGCCGGACACACACCCTCTACACTGTATATGTAGAGAGAGACACACAGTCAACAGGTACTGGGAATTAATTTTTTTCTCTGTTCATAAGAATTAAAGAAGAATTAAAAGACTTTGCATTGGGGTAAAAAGCTTTCTAATCAGGTTTGTTCACTGAAGTTAAAGGATAATTAATCTTAAAATATGTGCACTCAAGAACAGCGTTTGATCTGCCAACAAGTAAACCAAAATTTTTCAATAAAAGGGAAAAAGTTTTAAAGTCTGGAAGTGATATAAAATTGTCATGAAAAATAAAATGTTTCATTTGTGTGATAGCAGCTTGGTGCCAGGTCTGATCGTCACTGCAGAATCCAGACATTTCCCAAACCAGGGGCATATGGTAGAGAATTGTTATGTACACCAGTCAGGTCTGATACTGCAACAGACTTTTAATATTCTGCAGTTCGTAGATACTTGAGTATCAGTTTTCATCTAACTTTAGTCGGAAGAGAGAGAAGTTCAAGAAGCCCCAGAGTGGCACCGGTGAAGCTCTCACAGTCATTGCTGTAACCTCTGCATGCACAGCCAGGTACCTCCAGGTGTGCTCCCTCGCGGATGGCCTCACTTTGCTCTCAAACAGCGCTTCACCATTCATAAGGTTTTCAAAGAGGTGAGTCTGCTCTTAACTATTCGGTTGTGTTTTTGAAACTGCAAAGACAACAAAAGTTTCAACAGCTGGGATGGAAAAGCAAAAACTGAGAGATTAGGAGAAACTAGAACTGGAATCAAATTCAAGGCGAGTTCCGTAGGACGTAACAGAAGCATCAGGGGTGAGCTGAACACTGAACATGGCGATCACAGGCTTCCTCAGGGGAGACCTGACCGGAATGTGAGGGAGAAGAAGTTCTGTGGGAAGCCCTAAAACGTACTTGTCCTCTCTGGTCCTCAGCAAATGAGCTTGTACATCAACCCAGAGACCACAGCGAAGTATCCCAAAAAACTCCTCTTCAAGACAGGAAGGAATATGAGTTAGAGAAACTCAGAGTTCATTGAGTATAAACTGTTCATAGCTTTATTAGAAATGAAATGTCATGGTTAATAAAAGACTCTGATTATCATATATGCTACATATGGATTATCCATTTTCGAAATTATAAACCCAAAACATCACATTCACTGCATGCAATGGGATAAACTTATTTTTCCCTTAATGTTGTGGGAAGCCCTTGAGGTTCTCTTCCTGTTTCAGGAACAACATCATTTAACACCATTTATCATTCCGCTGAAGATGTGTGAAATTGCTAGTTAACACATTCCCTTTGACGGTCTGTCAGATTAAAAACCAGATTTCACTGTTTGCAATATGTGTTCCATATATAAGTTAATATATTATAACTGGAGTCAAAACCACAGCTAACATTGCCATTGCCATATTCTTAGGTGAAGGTCCATTCCACGTTCATGTTCAGGAACTCCATGGTTCAGCCTCACACAGATGACGTTCACATTAACTAGCTCCACATTTCCCTCCGCCCTCCCTCCTCTCTCTCCCTTCCTCTTCTCTAGTAATCCTCTGAGCACTTTCCCATTTTACTCCTTTTTAACTAGGTCTGTTTTCTTTATACTGCCTTTCTTATGTCCCTATGGATTGTGACATATATTCTCCAAATTTGAATGTAAAATATAGTCCAGAAAGAGTCATCTGATAGAATTTGATAGAACTACTACTGGAAAGACCTGGGGGGTGGGGGCGGGAATGATTTAATGCTTTGCAGAAAAATCATCCTTCTCTACAAGCAGAAAGCATAACCCATTAGCATTCCAAACAGGCTGTTCAAAGCTTTCAAATGGTGAGGCTGAGCTGGTCTTGCCCTCTCCCCATGCACACACATCCCAGGGGTGCCTCTGACCTGGGGCCTCCACACGCACGGCTGGCACAGCATCTGGGATTTTATCACCACTGCGGAGAGTGAGTCTGGATGGACCCACTGATGGTTACTCCAAATTTTTTTCGTGACTGAGTGGCTTGATATGCATTAGCTCGCATGGTATTCTTTATAGTTGATTTTTGCAGATATTTGCTCTTTCGACACATTTGTATTACAAAGAGGAACATATGGCCCCCAAAAAACTATTTCTATATGTATAGGTTCCAGAGTTTAGAGATCTTTTTGTTTCTAATTTAGCTTTTATTTTTTAAAGCTTCTTTTTGGTTTTACAATTTAGAGGTGGTTTTTCTACATGGACCACATACAGTCATACTTAAAATTCCTTAAGGTCACTGGAGTTTGAGGGTGTACATTTACTTAGGAGATAAATAATGATCTTCAGGAGGCTTAACAAACAAGAAATACAAAGAATGGCTTCCCACAGAAGAAAAATGTAGAGGGCTACAGAGACCTGTCTTGTCCCTTCTCAGGCATCTCTCCTAGCCCCGGCCCACTCAGACTCACACAGACTACCTCCACCATCACAACTGTGTGCGTGGTTATTAGGATTCAAAGGCCATGCTTTCTTGACAGCTGGAGTACAGAAAATAATGTGGAAGAGATAGAGTTAATGGGAATAAAAAGTAACCCTGCCAAATCAAAAACAGAAAAGTGGGTAGATACGTTGTGTTGTGTCCTGGTTGAGGTGGCCTGACCCAGCTGGGAATGAAAACTATAAAGATGATGCACACCTATTGAAACTGTTGTAAGTGCTGAAATAAGCACCCAATGACCTAAGAAATGAGACTTTCAGCTATGAAAGTTACAGTTACTTATAGCTACTTATCACAAGGTTTTTTTTAATGATGATTAGGGCAAAAGCTTAGTTGAAGCTCACTTAATCTCATTATTTACTTCTATGATGCAAAAATAATTATAATAAATGCTATATTTCAAAGGCAAATATCCAAGCAAAGTGGTTAAGTGCATGAGTTTCAAGGTCTTCCTGCCCAGCATTCAATACTGGTTTTGTAACACATCAACTTGTGACCTTGGTCTAGTAACTTATCGTCTCTAAGCTTCAGTCCTTGAATTTAATTAATATTCAATACATGTTAACTCATTATAATGACTCATTATAATGACTCATTATTTGGAGTCATTTATATGTTACCAAAGAAGCATTAATACTAACTGTTTTAGTCAGGGTAAGCAATGTTTATCTGGCCTAACAAACACTTTCAAAATTTCAAAGAGCTTCACGCAAGAGAAGTGTTTTCCGTTCATGTCACAGGACTAGGTATAGAGGTCGTTCTGCTCACCAGGGTGGAACCCAGGCTCCTTCCGTCTAGGAGCTTCATCATATTTTACGGTCTTCGAGTCTACAGTTTGATCCTCTCCTTCTCGTCTGCAGAAAGAGCTCAGAGGGCCACAGAAGATTTAAGGGCCAGGCCTAGAAGGAGCCATACCATTTCTACCACATTTTTATAGACTAACAGCTGATCATATGGTCTTACCTATATGCAAAGAGGCTAAAAGGTGTCATCTAGCAGCATGCTTGGAGGAGAGGAGAGCATGGTTCTGTAGCATTCATGGCCCAAAGGGCACGAAAGGCGTGTTACTTTAGACATAAAGAAAAAGCAATGTTTTTATGTGATGTGACATTCTGTGAACACTATATGAAAGAGTGTATATAAATAGCTTGGCCCATAGTAGATGCTCAATAATTCTTAGCTATTTCATTATTTATTGTATATGAATTTACAGACTAAGCTAATTAGACACTAAATACCCTTTGTGAGACTGTAAAGTATCCTCTCCACAGACCTTTCAAAACATGTACATATTTCACACTCTTCCTTTACTTGACTGAGAGAAAAACAGAATATCCTTTGCAGTAAGAAGATAAAACCAAAGCCCCAAAACAAAATTAAGTTCTATATTTTCTAATAATCCTGCTACTTATTTCTCCTAGACCTCATTTCATCTTCTCTCAGTTATTATTCTGAGAATCTGATCATGGAAAAGAGTAATAGTATGAGGATTTATTTTGTAACCTGGTAACCCTATTGTATTATCAACCAAGAACAATCTTTCGTGCAATTTTTCCACCTACCTCATTGCTCTTGTTTAAAAATAATCTAGAATTCCACATGTTTTACAGAAGCATCTGAGAACCAATTAAATTTTAAAGAGTATTAAGCTTTATATTGACTGAACTTCACAAAACACAGACTTGATAAACTGGAAAAAAAATTATGTGATTTAAGTCTAAAGATGATTTGTGTTTGTCAGGCCATTGACATACACTCACAAATTACTCCTTGCATGGTGATACTCCGTAAAGTTAACTAAGAAATGTGTCAGGAATTACATTTATTTTATAGAAGTTATAGTTATCAATGGGGGGGGAAATTCCTTCCAATAAAGAACACAAATTGGGTTTTGTAGAAAAAAATGACTTTTTGAGTCTAGGAGAATTTGTTTCAATCACTTTCCAACAAGAAGCATTAACTATCCATATAATGTTGACAAAATGGAATCGCTAAACAAAACTGAATTATGCTTCCTAATACCTATGGTTAAAAAATACCAACTAATACATTCTGAGTATTTACTACATACCAGATGGTGTTCTGGATTCTTTGAGGTGGGTTTTATTAATATTATTATTCCCATTTTACAGAAGGGAAAATGGTGACCAAGAGAATTTTAGTAACTTGACTGAGATCATGTTGCTATATGGGGGCACAGCTGGAATTTGAACAGGGAACCTTGCTCCAGGGTCCAAGTTCTTAACCACTATCAGTCCCTAACAACTAGGGGGTGACAAACCCTGAAACTGATACCCGGTGCAATGTGTTAAATATTTCTCATGTCAGTTCTGCATAGAAAAATACCCGCTTGGAATTCCAAAGCAAGAGTTGGTCCCTACTCCTGAACGTAGAAGACGAGGTCATGAAACTAAGCAAACTGTTTACAACTTATCTCCTTCCTCCTCTCCTCAGAAAAAATGTCTCCTTCTGAAAGTGACTGTGTGCTCCCAGCATCAGACGGACTCTGAACGCTAGGGAAACTTAATGGGAGCAAAGAGAAACCAAGTACCAATGGTATAATCTCTCAAATGGGAATTGGGCAGGATACCATGACAGTGCTGCAGGCTCTTTAGAAGTTCCTGTTCACGTGCATCTTGAAAACAGCATCTCTTCTCCCAGATCCCTGGTCTGAATTCCAGTGGGGGGAGTTGGCTTTGATGTGAAGTTGCAGAGTAAACACCCAGGAGCAGGAGCCCCCACAACCACCAGCCTCCTAGGGAGGGCTGGGGTGCTGCCCCACAGATGCGGTCCCTTCTTCCCCGCTCCCAAGTGTAAGCAAAGCTCAAGCTTACAGGCAAGCCACAGAAAGAATATACATACTTTCTCCCACTCTCACAGTATGGGATAAATGGATATTGAACAGATTGCAAAAGAGGATATTCAAATGTTCTTCGTCCTTTTTGCTTTTCAGTTGGTGTTTGCCGTGCAAAGGGTGAAAGCTTGTTCCCTTTTTTTTTTTTTTCCTGTCCGCTGAAGGGTATTAACATTTTATGGAGAGGAGATGGATTGGTCTTTTTGAAGTGCTTGCTTTGCTATTATGGCTCAAAGAAAGAAATCAGTTCCACATTAAGCCGAGGCTCTCATACTAGCCTGGGAGGCCAGAGGGACATCATGTTTTCCTTTCTGAAATCACGACACACAGCTAAGAGAAAGTCATAGGATATCTCAGGTCTGCTTAGAGCTGCTTGCAAATTAGTAGCTATAATTGGATCCAAACTACCCAGCTGTTGTTTGTCGCTAAATGGGTGCAGCCAGGAGAAGCCCCTCTTGTCCCCAGTGGAAAAAATGCCTCGGTCGGACTGCAGATTAGACAAGAGTGAGGCCATCTCTTAGGCCTTAGAGAGTGTGCAGCTTTTGCTCAAACTTTCCAAATTGTTGTGTAATGAGAAAACTTGGGAAACCACTTCAAAAATGCACCCCGGCACTCAGAGTGCATGAGGCAAGTGGCATCTTCCACTGGTCTTCTCACCATCGCGCCTGAAAGCTGAGCGCTTTCCATGCTTCAGCTGCGCAGATTAAGTTCGGCGCTGAGACGCAAGCTCTTCCTCATCTCCCGCCCCGTTCTCTCCCTCCCGCCCAATCCACACCCCCAGTGTTGGTGTCCTCATCATGGCACTTTCGCAGCTAACATTTGCTCTTGGGCTCACAGCTGCTGGACAGTCTAGGTTTTCCCAGTGCGTTCAAGGGGCAGAAGGCTGCCATCCTGATATGTGTTCACAGCTTTACCCCTCAGCAAACTACAGTATTTCATTTTTACTACAAAATTACATCTGAATTGTGACCCAAGTGACCTGGAGTAAGTTATTTAAAAATGTTCAAGCCTCAGGTTCCTCATCTGTCACATGAAAATAATGATGATAAGGCCTGGGGGAAGAGCAAATGTGAACATCTAGGATGAGGTTCCAGGCTGGTAACAGGCTCTCTTCCCTTTGTCTGTCACCATGGTGATTAACTTCGTGCTGTCTGCACAGTGGTACTCTTTGTACATGCTGAGAAAGTTATCCCCCCAGGAATGGTTAGAGGACACCCCACCAAACCACACATACTTATATGAACTTAAATGTTCATTTGCTGTCACACTTATCAAAGCTTATAATTTCAACAACAGAACAACAAAAAACCATGAAGATGGAAAATAGGTTGAAGACATTATTACTCCTAAACTCTACCCCCTGAAAGGTTTTTTTATTGATGACATCTTGACCAAAGAACAATCCCTTCTCTAAAGTACTAAAGAGAGAACAGGAGGAATCAATGATAAGCAATCCCCACTTTTTCTTCATTCCCCCACTTTTCCTTCGGGGTGGCTCCCTGTCTATCATTGGTAGGAGGCTGCTTCTGGGACTCCAAGCCAAATCATATCAGTCAAGTTAGAAAACAGAAAATTTCTGTTTCCACTCTAGGCATCAGAACAGCATATTTTATAGTAGGTTACAGATGCTAAATTATTTGAATCTTCATTCAGATGTTCCTAATTTACATTGTCTGTGGCAAATAAAAAGATAAGTACAATCCATATTGCAAATGCATCTTACTGTAATAAATCTGTAGCCTTCTTTCGCTGGGTCTTCTCCACCTCGTGGAATTTATATTGCAGTCATAATAATGTCAGGCCCACACTGTGAATATCTTCCTTCTAATTATGCCTAGTTTTTAAAACAGTGCCCATTTATGAAGGCAGTGTTATGGCATTTTTGATTATACCCTAAATAATTCTGTGAACATAAAACATACTGAATAATATTGGAATTCCACTAAAGAACGGCAATAAAAATGAAACTATCACATACATTCCAATATTTTTTTCTTTTTACAAAGAATGCCTTTGGTGAGATGCGATGTCCTTTAACACCCACTGAACTAAAAAATCCATAAATATTAATTCTGATTTTAGTTTAGCCCTAAAAGCAGAAATTTCAGAATTTGGCTCTAAGAATAATACCAAAATAGGAATAATTATAATAATCATAACATTAATCATAATATTTATTGAGTAGTAATTATGTTCCAGGTACTATGCTTCCATGCTTTGAAGACATTAATTTTTTAATACTTATGTCCTCTCTTTAAAGCAGGAATTCTCCTTTTCCCCCATTTTATGGCTGAGGACGCTAAGATTTGGACAGATCAAGTACTTTGCCCAAAGGTCACATTTCTGGTGTGATAGAGTATGGATTAGCAAGAATCTGGCTTTGAGGTCATGTTTAAACTGCTTGGTTTTATGTGTTTTCAGATTCAAAAAGAAAAAAAAAACCAGAAACAGAAGCAGAAATGGCAGACAATTTATCTAGTTAGGCTTCCAGCCTATAGCTTTTATCTTTTTTTCCTGCATGCATGTAAAAGCGCTAGAAGGCAAACTTCACATGGGTGGTTCCTGTAGTCAGAGTCTCTGTAACTAAGTACGCAATTACATAATGTAAATGCCCAAGAGTCAGGCTCTGATTCGAGGTCAGATGTATCGGTACACAGGACACAATTGGATGAGACACAAGACCCTGCTGATTGTTTTCCTCGTAATGCTCCTGACAATCCAGCCTGTCGTACTTCACAGCCTGTCACTGTGTTCACAGCTTCGCCACTGGAAGAGTTTCTCAGAACAGTGACAGCACCTTTTAAACATAATTTTAAAAACCAAGGCTACTGATAGGGCAGTGTGACATTCCATACTGTTCTGACATTTGAAAACCTTGATTCTGTTTCCAAAGCTTAATATACATCCAGTTTGGCCAAGTTTATGGTTATGAAGAGCATGTCCAGCCTGAAGCATGTGACCATCTGGGGTGGAGGTGGAGATTATTACCCCTGTGTCTCTGATGGACACCTGTACCTGTGACATGCCCATGAACCTAGGACAGTCTCATGGTTGATCGGAAAGTGGAAAGCTGGACTTGGGGTACTTGAACTGAAAGTATTAAATTTCATTCAAGTGAACAATCCTAAACATAGTGAACAAAATTAATGCTTCTGATACACACATGCTTAGGGACATTGAAATGTGAATTTACTCACTCGAGTATACAAGAAGACAAATCAAATCTCCCTGTAATTTAAATTTTAAAACTGAATGCTATGAAAAACTGAAAGGCTAAGCGCTTCATTAAAAACTGCATTTCTTCTCACAAAATTGCCTCAGATCTTAGTATAATTAAGTAATCTGGCAACTTCTCTATAAAGCAGTTTGCATAAGTAGACTCTGTGTTAACCATACCCCAGGACATCAACACACACACAAATCTTACACTTAACAAAGAGAAAATGACTCCATGTGCCTTGTAGAAAACAGGAGACATTAGCAGATATCTGTGCAAATTAATTTTCTCTGATCAATTACAACTTATTAAAAAGACCTGGTCTGAAATGAATATCACAAGGTTTGGAGTACACTAACTTCTTTAACATTTATAAGGTTTATAGTCTTCATATCCTTCACAGATTCTCCTCTCTGGGGAATAAATAAAAAAGGAAATCCAGCTCAATTTATTTCCTCCAATATAGCACACTAGGACTTACTCATTTAAACCACAGACAATGTTCCCTCTAGTCTCCTCCTCCCCTGAGCCTGCGCCGAGGGAGACTCTCTCAATGTATGCTCAGCCACCAGCTACCACAAGTCACTTAAGTAAACACAGAGGCACCTTGGTGAAAGCAATTGCATGGTCCGAATACTATCAACTGACACTTCTATTCAGTGACCCTCTCAGGTCTCAGAAATGGTCTTTTCAGATTCGGGTCTTGAGGTATTGATTTCAATCAGCAGCTTTTCCTAAGAGCATCATTTCAAAAATAGCCCTGTCACAATTTCTACTATCTCATCTTAGTTTCATCTGGGCTTTGTATTCTTATTTGAAACCATCCAGCGAGATGACACCAGAGGGTTTTACTGAGACATTGATTCGACTTCATGCATAGGCAATAGAATATATTTCTCCAGGATATGAAAAAACATTAATATTTAAGTTTGATGGAGGGAAGTGTCAGGTTTAAATAGTCCAGTTACTTTATTTTTCTCTTCCTATAGAAATAAAGAGCCCAAATTAGGCCACTTTTATCATAAAATTCTCAGGCTTACTGCTGAACAGAACTGGCAACTTAACAAATATGCATCAATTCTCCCCTTTTGGGACATATTAGGAATAGGCTAAAAAAAAAGTCAAAAAGATGTTTGACGTGTGTGCCCCTGACAATTTGTATGATGTTAAGGTTTTCTCAAGCTACAATTATAAGATGTCTAAGAAATATTTATTTAATGGTGTGATCAAAAAAAAAAAAAAGATGACATCCATCATTCCACTTTACAATAAGAATGTGGAGGTTCTGAGTCACTCATAATCTTACCTGTTACAACATTCTTGGGTTGCTCTGATAACACCCCCATAGCAGATAAATTCAGCATGTTTTTCTATTTCAAAGGGAATAGCAAGGAAACTAACCTTAATTATTTTCCATGCTCTAAGTACAGGAATAAATACTTTATAAATGATTTTTTCATTCAATTTTACATAGACCCATTATACAAACAAAGAAACAACTGATGTTGACTGAACTGTCTGCAGCATTAGTACTGGGATTTGAATCCAGGTCTTCATAGCACAAATACATGTATAGTTTTAGCACCTACTATGTAGCAGGTATTATGTGAGGTAAGAGACATTTACAGTTGAACAGTATATGGGTCTTATCCTCAAAGAGCCCATATTCAAATACAGACCAACAGATACAAAAAAATTACAGCTGAAAATATAGAGGAAAAGTTCTGAAGTTAAACATTAGCACTCTGAATACAGAGTATATTAAAAAAATATATTTGAGTAAACACATCTTAGCTAGGAATGTAAGGCTGTTTCAACAATAAGAAGGAATGTTTCACATTAGAAAATTAGGAGAAAATGTATTATCATCTTGAATGCCAAAAGGCATTTGATAAAAATGAGTATTTGCTATTGGTGTTTAAAAACACATAAGAAATAATCGTGGATATTGCAAAATAAATATTATCACCTACCCAGAATATCCAAAGGAACAAACTAAAAACTATTAGAAATAACAAAGGTTAAATAAAAGACAATTAGTAGAAGATAAATATACAAAAATTAAGCACTTTCCTATACACTATCAATTCCAAATTAGGAAAAAAAGTTTTTAAAAAAGATCCACATGTTGGTAGTTCACAAAATTATTGAGTACCTAGGAATAAGGTCAGGAAATGAACAATATCTAGATGAAACAAAATAAATTTTATTAAAAGATAAGAATACAGCCCCATATACTGTTGGGGAAAGTACACTTTTACAATGTCTTTGGAGGGCAATTTGGTAGCATTTACCAAAATGGAAAATACTCTTCAATCCAGCAGTTTTACTTCTAGGAAACTGTTCTACTGAAATTCAGTCACAGATCCAAAAAGATCTACTTGCAAAGATACACACAGACACACACACACACACACACACACACAGTGTAAAAATTGAAAAGAAGTAGATGGCTATCAAAAATGGAATACAAATCACAGCATAGTTATACTATAAAATATCATATATCCATTAAAGGGAATAAAGGATTAAAGAGATATATAGAAACTAACTTAGAAGGATGCCTATCATACATTGTTAAATGAAAATAAAGAGAAGTGGCAAAATTATACATATTCTCTTTATTGCTGTACATACTTCTCTATTGTGTTATTTTTTTTACTAGCCTGTTGATTTTATAATTTAATTAATATCCTACAACATAGCATAGTCCATAAATTTTCCAGCAGAGATAAGGACCAAGCACTGTGAGAGCCCAGAAAGGAAGTGTAAAACTTGCCCAAATGGAATCGGGCTCCAGGCATCACCTGAGAACTCGGTGCCTCAGAGGTGAAGGGAATTCTCCCAACGAAGAATGGCTGTGGAGCATTCCAGATGGAGAACAGCCGTGCCGAGGCCCAGGGCCATGGAAAACATGGCATATTCCAGGAAGAATGAAAAATCTGGTGCAGCAGAAACCTGGGTGTCTGAGAGAACAGGTGGAAAAAAGACCAAAGAGGTAGTTTGGGGCTCAGTTGGGAAGCACCTGATGTGACACGCTAAAGGATTTCAATTTCACTCAGCTTCACTAGGGACACAAAAGAGCTTTTAAATAAATGAAGAATGTGAATCGGTCAGGAAAAAGGCACTGCCAACAGTGTGGGAGATGCATAGTACAGAACGGAAGGAAGGAAATTTGAAGAGAAGAGAGGGGTTTTGGAAAGGAAGTAAGGAGGTTGAATTTGTGGTAACATCTCACACAAGGACAGGGTTTGGTTTGGGGAAAGTATTTTTTGAAATGGAGCGGTGTCATAGAATACAACTTAGAAACATGGAATATGCATCACAAATGCAAAAGGAGCACTGGGGAGAATTAGAGAAAAAGGTGGAATTGAGCAGGGAGGAGAGGCAGGACCCAAATGTGCCCATCCTCACCATAAGCCAGGAAGAGCCCCAGGTATTGCATATATATCATCTCCTCCAGTGCACAAGTAACAGGGAAAATTTGTTAACATGAATAAAACTGATCAGGTCTCAAAATCAGAAGGTGGGAAGCAAGTTGGAACCCCCTTCTCTAAAAAGGAGACATGAAGCAAATATAGTAATGTTTCTTGAATCCAGAATTGTATTTTGGGTAAACAAGCACTAGGAAATTTTATGACATTGACTATAGACCAAAGTGAGACAGCCTGAAATACATCATCATTTGTGAAGGATCATTTCTTCACTCATTGGACACATACTTACCGTGGTTCTATCACAAGCCGGGCACTTTTCTGGGGCCTGAAACTGGAAGAAACAGAAGGCTTAGGGAAGAGTTCCTACATCGAGGGTCTCTGCTGCTAATGAAAGAGCCCTAATGAAAGAGCCCAAACACACTTGAGAGCCGGAGAGAGCAGCTGCCAAGTTGACTAAGAATATCAATACGAGGAGTTCAGAAAAATGTGAGTTCCCAGGCAGAGGGCGAGCGTCAGTCAAGGAAACGCCACGCAAGGCAGGTTTCAGAAGCCGGGCAGCTGCAGAAGAGTGGCAGAGTAGTGGAAAGGCCTCTGGCTCTCCCTCTCCACCTCCCACCACCTGTGAACCTCTTGAGTCAGGCGCTACACTTCTCTTTGGACTGCCAGTGTCTAGCTGCATGTCAGAACATGGAGGCCCTCAGGAGGTGTTAGCTGAACACTGACTGGATGATGGACGGAGGGGAAATGGAAAACTGCGTGTCCATATTCCCTGAGGCTCATTAGCACTAAACGCTAATACCTATTGAGCATTTTGCTGAACGCTGAAGGCTTCACTGTATGCTCACGACAGTTTTCTGAGGCGAAGCCTTAGCATCCTCATTTGACAGAGGAAGTCACTGGTTCATGAGATAAGCAGGCAGAAAAAAAGGACAGAAATACAGATACATTTTGAGATGTTGGGAAGTGATAGCGAGGGCTCCAGAGCACTCAGGCTGCAACTCACAGCAGGGTCCAGGCTGCCCTCAGGATCTAAAACGCCGGCCATTGGGACTGAGTCGAGAATCGCCGAGCTCTCTAGAGAGGGTATGTGTGCCAGTGAGTGTGCCCGTATGCATAGGTATATAACCAAGTATATGTCAAAGGAACACTAGCATACTTAATCCAGGGAGGAGCTGAGTGAAAAAAAAAGAGGAAGCAGCCCTGGCCAGTGTGGCTCAGTTGGTTGGAACATTGTCCCATAACCAAAAATTGCGCGTTTGCCTGATCTTAATCCCTTTCTCTGAAAAAGTGTCATAGATTAGACTGCAAGAAGTTGTTAATTTTTGTAGCCATAAGGGTGGCACAATGGTTACATATACCTCTTTTTGAAAGTCTTCATTCAGAGATGACCACTGAAATAAAATGACATCATATCTGCAAGATGGAGTGAGCTTAGAAAAAAAGTAAAAATTTGGAGCAATACAAAATGTCATAAAATCTCTAGAGAAGGAGACCTGGAGACCTGGCCATAAACCAACCAAGGGGATATGAAAAAGTGGTAGAATTCTTTAGCCATCTTATTTCCTTCCCGGGACATTAAGTGGAGCAACAGCAGTGTTTGTGAAAGAAAAATGAATTTCGAGAATAAAACATTCTATGTCTTACATTAAAAGATACCTTCTGCATATGTTAACTTTATGCAGGAAAAAAAAAACATCAGGGTCACTTATATAGCAGATGTAGGTATTTAAGCAAGGCACACAGGTGATTGCAAGAGGTATTTAAGTCACTCAAAAATCTGCTAGCCTTCCCACCTCTTCTCCACACCCTTAACATTTTTTCTTAGCTATCAATGGCCTTTAATTATGTAACAGAATTGCGGATCTTGATTTAAAATGTTCCTCTTTTAAATCAATAGGTTTAGCATGACACCATAGACAAACCTAGTGTAGCCTGACTAGTGGGGCACCTGAATAACACAAGGGAGGAAATTAGAAATTAGAAATGTAGAAACACACTGAATAATGAACCTCAATTATTGTCTGGATGAGTCTTCTCATATTAAATCCCCATTACCCATTCCCACGGGAACTCTGGAGACCTTACCCATAAAAAGACTCTTCGGGTTCCGTTTTTATATATATGTATCAAACAAAGCTATCAGAAAATCTTCCCCAGAAACTGAGAATGATTTCCTTATGGCTTGAGAGATACTGCCAAGATTCCCTTTAAGGTTTACTTAGATGGCACTCGAGTAAGATTCCCATATGGAATTACTCCCCGCACAGGAGCCTGACCTGGGGGAAGCTGAACAAAGCAGAGATTATTTACAAACTCCC
The DNA here is from genome assembly GCA_004026545.1 of Mormoops blainvillei. Lineage (NCBI taxonomy): Eukaryota > Metazoa > Chordata > Mammalia > Chiroptera > Mormoopidae > Mormoops > Mormoops blainvillei. Next base: position 48,948 of record PVJD01008295.1, on the reverse strand, counting down.
AAAGCCAGGGCTGTTTTACATTTCTCCCACCCTGGATCTAATTACATCAGTAAATGCAACACATATTAAGTAATAAAGCATAATTATGAAAGGGCCAAGAAGTGCTACAGGGGATTGACCCTCCTGACACTGTGAGGCAGAGGCCAGGGGCCAGGGGTGGCTGGACAGGCTGCCCGGGTTGCTGGCACCTAGGAGTTACCATCACCACCAAGGCAGCCAGAGGCAGACTGATCCCCGCAGGCTCATGCCGATGCTTAGAGACGTCTTACAGGAATCATGTGTGTTCTGAGAGGGGCAACCTTCCTGTCAGATAATTTTCAGGCTCTTTTCCCTCAGATGATAACGTGGTAGTTGCCACGGCTCCGTAAGCTCAACCCCCAAAGTACCCGCAAACCAGGGCCTTAAATAATACAGGCAATGGTGGCATACCAGTTCTCGGTAAAGTGAACTTTGGTTGGTTTTTATCCAAAGAAGAAGAAAAGATTTCCACAAAATAAACAGGGGATTTAAGGACTGTCATGAAAAGGTAATACTTTTGTATTGGTTATCCTAAAACTGTTGGGTGAAAAAATTGTATAGTTTCTAATTACCAACTAAGCCACTTGTACTTTGTTAACTGAAAAAGCCTCAAATTTTTTTTTTCAGATATCATGGGGATCCTGTTGGGATAACTTGTCTGTAGCTTACTGTGCCCTAGACTTTTCCTGGTATCATGGTCATATAAAAGAAACATCAGAATGCTCATTCAGTAGGAAGACAAAGTACTGTGTCAGGGAGCAGCAGGCTTGGCCTCGGTGTCCGGAGACCGGTCATCGTGTGTCAGTGTAATAATGGAGAAACAGCAACCCAGCCCGAAGACCACACGTGGGGCTGCTGGAGCCACCAGTGACTGGATTGAGTGACCTCTCTTATGTAACCACTATTTAGACAATGTCTCCTTTTGCTTAATTTTTTTTATTATATTGATAAAAAGGAAGCTGAATGGAGTAAAGCTTTTGAGTAAACCTGCCTGAGTAAAAGTTTCATCTTTGCCACTTAAGTTCCTTAACCACCCTGAGTCTCACTTTCCTTATTACTGAAACGGAGCACGTTGGTTTGTCCCTCTGAGGTCTCTACTCATACTTCCGTGATAACCTGAGTGTGGCTCAGTGCCTGGCACATTATGACTCAATAAATGCTTGTCATTTCTATGATTACCTAAAGACTTTACACTTTCGAAGCACATGAAGAAAATCAAAAATGCTCTGCATGTGTTTTCCTATAACATCCTCCAGTGAGAAAGATTCTTGGTATCCATCCCGTTTAGGGTATATAATAGGTATTCCATGAAGCATGGATTGAACTGGAAGTATAGTTATTCTGGAGTATAAAGTAGGTGAAACTTCTGTTTTCAGAAACAAAAGCATTAAAACAAATATTTAAAGAATCATGTTGGAAAAATCTGATAAATGCTGTAATATCACGACTGAGATTTTCTGCAGCTTTGTCAAGACACTTTATGATATATAAACATTATTTCTGTTGAATTAAAGATATGTTGCATCAGTTTATTGAACTGGCTAAAATGACGGTTTCTGGAATACATCAAGGTAAATCAGAAATCTCTGGAGGGAAAAAATGTTGGGTGCTATGAAAATGCTTAAGAGAAGACCATCTGACAACCTACTTTTGTTTGACCTTAATTCCCCACTTTAAATTTTAAAAATACTTTGAATTTTAAAATAAAAATTATCAAGATGTGTTTTTAATTTGTTTTTGAATGACGGCAAACTAGATAACCTCTACATTATAGGTTTTCATTTCCCTTGGGCATTAAAACTGTAGTCTGTACTTTCATATTTCTTGCTTTATATTAGCAAAGGGGAGACAGACCAAAGAAGTGCTGCTTAAGATGTTCTAATGAAAAATTGAGAAAACAATCTCCAGTGTTTAATAAAAATTAGACCCATCACTTAATAGTTACTGTGCATATTTGTAAGCTTCTATTACTAGGTCACTTGTAGTGTGTGTGTGTGTGTGTGTGTGTGTGTGTGTGTGTGTGTTAACCATTCCAACAGAATCTAGAGCTGAAACAAGTCCTTATTTCTTTACAGTTGTAATCTGCTGGTTGACACTCTGTTTTGTCCTATAAACATTTCTCTCAATGAATAATTCAGACTCAAACTGCATATTGGTAACTATATTTAAAACCAAAAAATTCGTCACATAATAAATACATTTTATGCACATGTTAACTTCGAATTTACTTCAGAAAGCTATTTACAATATAAATAATTATAAATGGGAACACTTTGCAAGATATCATTGACATAGCTAATGTTTTCTACTTTACATTCCAAAGTAAAAGTTCAAATTACAGATTTATACTACGATGTCACTAAAAACTTTACATTGCAAGATGGTATTTGAAATATTGGCAATCAGTATCTTCTTTCACAAATATAATCCTTTTTATAGCATGTCAGTCAAAAAACAAACATAAAATATTTTATCTTTTTTGAAGTGCCTACTCATATGTTTCATTTTTTGAAATTTGTCCCCTTTGGAAAAAGAAAAGGAAAAAAGTTACAGTACTTCTAAAAACTTTTCACGCCATTTCATTTCTTTTGAAATGTAAACACGCCAGGGTTGTTGGGTATAAATTCAATTGTGATTAAATGTGTTCCAGATCAGCAAATTAGGACAAATTTTCCACTATATAGGTTTATGAAAGCAAAGCCCCATGCAGCAAAATTACAATAATTAAAACTATAAATGTTTGGTTTAAAATTATTAATTAGGATTTCTAATGTGAACCATCAGTTTTTAAGGAGCACAGCAGAATACAATCTTGTTTCTTGCTTTACAATTGCATGTGTGTGTGTTTGTGTGTAGACATATTGTAGACATATATTTACATATATGTCTACACACATACAAGCTTTCTGCATATAATCTTAGAGAAGGAACTCGGAACAAACCCCTATTTGGATATGAGCACACCCTCATTTTTTGAGTTAAGCACTACCCGTACAATTCTTGTGCACAAGAAAGGAGCGCCACATGGAAATTTTCCCCAAGAACATTTTCTATGTAAGATGTCCTTTTCATATGTTCAGAGCTGTTTTGTCATTCCTTTAAAGTGTAGAGCAATAATGAATGTTTTATCCACAATGTATTTCTCAGTAAGAACTAACTAATAGATTTTGCTGTCTTAGAGTCAAGTTCCCATTTGAAAAAAAACTGGCATTTACATGAAAGTTGAATCATTTACTTAGAGAACCATAGGACGTATGTCTATGTCCTGTGATTTCAGTGAACTGGTGAGTCAGATCTAGGCATTTAAAGGCTTTAAAGAGAGTATATTAAACCATAAGCTATCCACTGGGCCAGGTAAGTGACCCCAAAATGGCCAAATCCTCAGTTTTCCAAGTATCAGAATTCACTCTGTCCCTTCCAAATTCTACTAGTATCAACAGAATTTCACTGAACATCTTAGTAATGTCCTGCTCTTGAAAGAGAGAGAGAGAGAAGGGGGTAAAGGGGTGAAATGGCAAACATCTGTAACAGTGTCAACAATAAAAAGAGAGAGAGGAGAGAGAGCTATAAAGCATCACACCTGTATTCAGAATGTCTCTTTAGCTGTCGTGTCTATCAAATTTAGTTGGTCTAGGTCTTAGAGGGAAATGCCTTTTTCTAATTTTAAAATATCTGTGCATATTTTCCAAATGACCTTTTATGGAATCAATCTTTATCCCCCATTTTTTAAAATGGAGCATATTATCCTTTTCCAGAAGACCCCACTAAAGCTTATTTTAAGTGGATTCTCTGCCCGGAGACATCATGTAGCAGCAAGGTATAGAGAAAATTAAGAGTATTACCTAATGGAAATAGTCTAATTCCATAAAATAAAGTCAGGAAAGAATGAGTGGGTTTACTGAAGGCAAGTCATTTATTGCATCCTGTCTCACTGGGCCATATTCTCCTGCATCCAGCAATTACAGTTTTAGAAAGCTGGTCCATTATATTCAACACAGCATGTAAAAAGATGGTGTTGAAGCACACCCACATGCCTGACCCGTAGAGACTGCAACAATAATATCATGCATCCAAAAATATATTGTCAGATCTCTATATTCTCAATAATAGTTTTAAAAATTGTTTTCCAGAGAAAGGCAGGGGAAATATTCACTTATTACTTTGGTTACCCAAAATTTTATACTAGGTAGGGCAGGCAGGTAAAATGGACAATAACGATATTCTTATTATTACTAGGAAGCATGAGCTTTGTTTCATCTAATGAATTGCTACATATTGTAAGAGTAACTGGACAGAGCACATTCCTGTGAATCCCTAAGGTGATATATATAAATCATGCTTCTCTCTCTGTTTCAATCAAGAATCATGATTCAGCATTTAACAAAGTTATGGAGACTAAAGATTAAAATTAAAGCCAATTTAAGTTTAATTTTAGCTGATTGAGTTATTGGGAATATACATATTTTACATCCCATGTTATAAAAAGACACAAATGAGATCTTCATTATGAGGCAATATGTTCCTGCACAAAACAAAATAATGTAGATTATGACTATATTTTAACATGCCCATGTGTACAGTATATTAAAAAGTTACCTTGCCATAAACTATCTCAACTTATCTTGGGTCATTTTGCAATAATCATGCCACGTTGCAAAAAAATGTGAGCTATATAATACTGTGGGCCTGTAAGGTATTATATGTAATCTAAATATGCTACTATAAAATTATTAACATATAAAGTAAATAAATGTTTTGTATTTAAAACTGGGTCAATCTATCAAAATTTTTAAGAAGTAATTTAGTTATTTCCATCCTCATGTAAAAATATTGGTCATGCTATTTTAAAGAACATTATTCCTTCGGATTACCCCCTATTTGTAGAGTTTATAATGTATTTCTTTCCTCGATTAACTTTTTTCCATATAAATATTCCACTGAAATTTCTTTAATGACAGCGTTTTCTTTCATATCAGTTCATTTTCCTAAGATTCTATTTCCTTTATAGCATCTGTCTCTGACCTTTTCAGTAGAATGTCTTTTCATCAATAAAACCCATCTGTATAGATTTCCTTTCCAAAACACACCATATTCTTCAGATCTTCGTGTCATTGAACCATTTATCCATCTACAGAAGTCTGCAAAACCTTTAGCATTCCTAAAACCTTACCTCATGTTGCAAAATTATCAAAAATTAATTTTAAGTATTCCAAGAGCTTCTCATAAATATTTTTCTCAAATTTACTGAATACTTTTGCTTGTATAGTTCAAAATTTAGTTTTTATTGTTTGAGCTTTTCTGAAAGTATATATAACCACTAACTTTCTCACTTACTTGCACTTTTTCCATTTATAGCACAATGTTGTTCTGTCACACCCAAGGAATATGTATTTAATTTTATGTAGCCACTTTTCTTGTGTACAAACAACCCAGTATTCATCTCTCAGATTATCATCAGATTGTCGCCTACCTATAGATTGCCAAATAACTGTGTTACATGATGAAAATATATTACTAATCCCTGAGTGTTCAATGTCATGGTGTCTTCAAAATTGTAAGTCAATATCTTCCAATACATTCTTTCTGAATATGGCAAGAGTTGCAGGTATGGGACTCCTAGAAAATATTAACTATGAAACTTCTTTAATCACTTATGTCACTTTGATTACTAGAGAATAGTACAGTGAGTAAATCTTACTTATTTTTCTTTTCCCTCCTCAGTTTCTACCATCTTCATATTGGCTGAACTAGAAAGTTGTCTGTAACTAAACATGCCTAAGAGAGCCCATGCAGCTGCTTAAGTTACAAAGCATCTAGACCTCTATATGAGTACAGAAAAGCCAGAATGACCAGTCTCAACAACTCACAGCAGAGAGCTAACTGATTAACAAATTCAGTTGTGCTTCACCACTGAACCACAGGACGATAGCACATTAGAGCTGCCGTACAGATAAAGAAACAGGCGTGGGTGTAATGAATGATACATCTGTGTTCCCAAAATAAGTTAGAGGCAGGGTCAAAACCAGATCCCAGAGATCTTAGCATCTAGTCTGTTGGTCTTTTTACTGTTTCACATGAACTTAAGACCAAGTTTATTGTTTGTTGTTTGCAAACAATAAGGAAATGAATATTTCACCTGTTCCTTCAGTCAAAGTACTATTCTTGCCTTCTGAACTCCTTGTCTACCTGACTAAACTTCTAAGACTCTCTCCTGAGGCTTTCCACATGTCCTCGCATTTGCACATCTCTGCCTCGAAATGTTCAAACACTTATCTGCTATCATGTAGCACTCCACTTGTTTTTGTTAGTTTTTGTACTTATTAGCCTTTTTTCTTGGTGAATTGGTTTGAATGTTTTATTTGGTTGGTTTCATGAGCCCCAAATATGTTAATTCCATATTCTGAGCCTTAAATTATTTGCTTTGATATTACTTCATTCCCCTCTGTCTCTGGCCTTTCTATCTTCACTGTTTCCAATTGGGCACTTCAGGTTTTGGATGTGTATCCCAACATCTCAGTACTTTCACTTAGAAAAACCCTTACTGATACGTCAATGTGATCCTGTTCCTTCTCTAACTCAAAAGTAATGTAAGAAGTCACCACTTCCTGATTGCTTTTAATGGACACCATGTGAAACCCATTCTTATACCATATCCATAAACATTTCCCTAAATTATACCTGAACTAAATGAACTGGCCGGTTAGAAACGCAAATAAGAAAACGATTTACAAGATATATCTCTCTCTTTCTTAGTTAGCTTGGGGATGAAAATTTCTTTAACAATCTTAATGTTCTAAGGTTAAGGAAAGTTACCCATTTAGGGTGTATTTATGGTACACAGTCTAGGTTTCTGCATGTAAAGGGTACACTGCAGTTTGTCGAGAGCGGTCCATGTGTGTGTATGAGGTTCACTGGATTGCCACAGCATGACGTTGTCATCCGTCAGTCTTCTCATGTGGTACGCGTGCTCCCTTAATCTACACAATTATTTTTTAATTCAAAATTTATCTATTCTGTTCCCATATAATTAGAGGGAAATTTTTTATATTCACTTTAGCTCCATTATTTGTGTATCAACTTGAATGTCAGTGCTGTTTTCTTTGATTTCAAAGGAATACATGTCAAACACCCAGTAACTTAAATTATCCTCTCTAATAATCTGTAGCATAGTAAATGCTGGTCATTGGGGCATTAAACTATAAATACGTTTCAGAGATGTTTAAAGAACAAAATATTTTAGAAAAACATCAGCTTCCATTGGTTATTATAACTGAGGTCCCCTTGTGTCCTTGCGCTGGATCTGGCTGCATCCTTAGGTGGGAAGTTACCTCAAAGTGTGAGCCATTGCAGCCCAAGGAATAGTTTCTAATGGTTTCGCTGTCATATAAGTGCTCCAAGGCATATCCAGTTAACGTGTAAGCATGCTTATCAAAATACTGCCGGTGGGAGCCAAAGCAGTTTGGAGAGACAGCAGGATGGTCACCTGCTGTCTGATGAGGAGACATATCCGAATGGAGATAGTCTTTAGCTAGGATCAAACCGGATTTTGAAATGCGATCTGAATTGGGACTACTTATCCGCGACAGTGCAGTGGGACTGTTGTCATAGTCGTTTTCATGGGGGCTCAGCACCTTCCCTTCTCTCTGCTGGATGTGGTCACACGGTGACGTGTTGGCAAGGGTGGAACTGTGGCAGACGTCGCCTGTCGGGGGGGCCTGTTGGTAGTTTGCAAAACAGAGGGAGTGTTTTTTCCCAGCTCCGTTAATGGAAGCCAGTTGGTCTGGTGGGGCTTTCCTTAGCTGCAATCTGTTCTCTTCCTCTTTAATCATTTGCTGGGTAGCTCTTATCAGAGTTTCAATTTTGCTAGGTTCGTGTGGGCTACTCTGATATGGCTCTGTGCGATATCGTTCGCCCGATTCACTGGCTGACCCAGGGTCCGGGGAACTGACCACACTGTCTTCATCCCAATGACCTCGCCCTGGAAAAAGAAAAAGTAAAAGGTAAGTGGTTTCAAAATTCGCCCCTCAAAATGTAAGTGTATTTCTTTTTTTTTTTTTTTGGTATATTTTATTGAATATGCTATTACAGCTGTCCCATTTCCCCCCCTTTATCCCCTCCACCCTGCACCCCCTCCCATCATCCCATCATCCCCATAGCTCTTAGTCCATGTTCATGGGCTGCACATACCAGTTCTTTGCCTTCTTAAAAAGAAACCTGATATCTTTCATTTTTAATATATGCACCAATAATGGAAACAAACAGGTTCCTCGAATGACAGAGTATCAAAGTATTGTTCTGAAATTCACAGTTCTGTGGCTTTTAAGTCAGATGAAGACTACAAGTTTTTTAGAAGGTAAACTTTGTTCATAGGTCGTGAATGCCAATTAGAAAAATGGTGGCGTGTGCTTATACATCAAGTATGCACATGACTAAACCTCTCAGGCTGTAAATAATGAAAGAAAATGCACAGCATTTGGCTTATGTTATTTTCTAGAAAAGAATCATGTTAAATTGATGCTTAGAAAATGTTTTCATTTGGGTTTGAGGAAGATGATGATATAGACTGGATTATTTTCCCAATTCCAATGAAATCAACTAAAATGTCAATATTGCAAAATGTATCTTAAGTAGAGGTACAGTAAAGCTCTAATGTTAATTTTTAAACTGTTCGACAGTTAAGAATACATATACTTTCATACATGTGTAGATGTGTGCATGGATATGTATATATCTTGTCCCAATCAAAAATATGAATATTTCCTTCTCAAATCTAGTGGTAAAAATACCACCTTTACATACAATCATATAGTAACTCATATGTTAAATTGTTTCTGAAATAAGGTAAAGGATAAATAAAAATTTAAAGTGTTAATAACAACTCATTCTGTACTAAGGAGAAAGATCCGATAAGCATGAACAGTGCATCCAAACTATGCTCCATGAATTACATAGTCCTCAAAGCAGTCGGAAGTCAATATGAAAACAGGAAAGAGGAACAGGGACCCGTGAAGGCTGTAAACTGCTCAGTGTAGCAGGCAAGCCCTGGGTCGCACTGTTCATTGCTTTCCTTTTCCCTTCTCTTCTTATTTTCTTTCAAGTATTTTCTTCCAGTCCATGTAGGTTAAGTCAGGATTTTCACTTTACTCCATTCTTTCGCAAGCCATTGATCTTTACCCTGAGTTTCCATTACTAGTCTAACAAACTGGAGAAACCCCAGGTAAAAGGGGAAAATGAAAAAGAAAAAAATTAAAATCATGGAAGGCAGCGCCTGGCTGGTATCTGACAGAAGACTTTATGGGTGGTTACTGCATTGTCTAGCACCTTTCTCACCCTAACGACACCAAGAAGAGTAATAGCAGGGCCATCAGCTCAATCTTAATGTCACTGACTTTGAATGAAATAGGGAGAGTTTCAAAGGCCTGACTGAATTCAACTTTGAAATGGACAGAATGGGCTCCTTGACCAGGTCACTTCAGGATGAACAAAGAGTATTAGTAGCACTAAAGGCTTTCTCTACAGTGCCCATTTCTGTGTGTTCATAAAGCCATGTCATAACCTCAAGGTGAAAGTCTCTGGGGCTTCTGCGTATCTCTCTATCCTTTACTCCCAGGGAACATGGGGAGTTGTCATAACGAGGAGGGAAGGTGGTAGTTACTGGCATTTAATGCCCAGAGGTTCAGGGGGGTTAAACTTCCTGTGAGTGAGAGGCCATAAAACAAAAACTGCACCCTCCCCCCAAAACACACATGCCAACAGTAACCTCAGAGAGAAACGCAGCTGGATGAGCCCCCAAACCACTTAAGTGCACATCTGAAGCATGAGAATGCGGAAGAAAATAATACACAAAAAAATTTAAATACAAACATACTACAAGGTCAGTAGATTTATTCAACAACTCACTTTAACTTAATTTCTACACTTATTTGATGTTTAAAATGGGAATTATTTTTACTAGCCTATCCAAAATAAATGTATTTGGCGAACCATTAGCAAAGTAAATATTCTTAAAGAGAGTGAAATTGGTTTTTTAAATCCCAGCAGTGTGAGTTTCTGTCTTGTAAATTCAAGGGCGAAAACCACTGGATCAGTCCTTGCAGTGTGCAACCTAGAACATTCTAAACCTGCCAGGGGTCCACTGCAGCGAGCTCAGAAGCGCTTTCAACTGCCCTTACCGTGGATCCTGTGGACCGAAGCGATGTGAGGCATGCTGTTTTCATAGGCTTCTCGGCTTTCTGGGGAGGCCTTGGTTAGGGGCAGGGCCGCACGAGAGCCCCACCAGGGCTCCCTCCCCGCCTGCTGCGTCCCCAGGAAGTACCTGCCGGCCTCACAGCGGCCTCCCTCACAGGCCTGGGTGTGGAAATGCCTCTCCTCCACCAGCCTGGAGGGGTCGAGCGCAAAGCCGTAGCAGAGAGCGCTGCGGTCGGAGAACTGCCTGTAGGCGCAGGACGCGTCGTGCTGAGAGCCTGGCCTGTCCGCGGGGTCCAGCAGCTGCGGAGAGGCTGTGTCTGTCAGGGGACTTCCGCCCCACTGGCTGTCGTGATCAGATTCTGATCTTTCCGTATGAAATCCCGAATACTGAAACCAAGAGGGTGAAAAACGTACATTAAAAAAAACCCACAAAACAACAGCCTTTTTACTCTGCAAGCACCCCTAAGGACATAGTGGGCTTAAGGCGCCAAAAGAAGCCTCACTCTGGTACCAGCTGAGCACCCCTGACTTGCGATCAGTAAGCATTCGGGCAAAACAAAATCCTTTCCGCTGCTGAAAGGAGGAGAGACAAACAATAACAAACATGGCTGGAACTAAATGCCAGGCACTCTTGAAAGTGCTTAATGTGAATTACCACCCCCCTTCCCACCGCCTGCGAGTACTTCTTATATTAACCCTTTAATGGAAATATTAGTAGCCCATTGTATGGGTAGGGAAGCTAAGGCCCAAAGAGGGAAACCAATTTGCCCAAAGCCACAGAGTTGTCAGGCGGCAAAACCAAAGTTCAAACCCAAATTCTCTATCACTACCCAAATGGTTTTGCCAAAGGGAGAGTCCAAGAAAGCTTCAAATTTTACTTCTATTTGTTCTTCAATTTTTTTTTTTGCTGAATTAAAAAAAAAAAAGGATTAAGAAAGGCATCAACTTGCTGCATCCTAACTTTTTTTAACATAATTTTTTAATCCTTACCCAAGGACATGCTTATTGATAACTCTTTACGTGGGGCTGTTAACCCTCTGAGGGCGATGCTAGTTATATGGTGGGGCAGTTAATAAAAACTTACCTAACTCAATTGCAATATAACTTTTAAAAAGTCTTGCCCATATAAGCTGGCCTTATTTCCTGGGGAGTGTTTCTTCGTTTCTAAAGCGAACTTCAAATATGCATCGGATCATCGGGAAAATGCAGCTGCAGGCCATGCTGCGCCTGTTTGGAATCACGCTGCTTACTTGTTGCCAGAGTATTTGGTCTGGTGTTGAAGGAAACATAAAAGGCTCAGCAGACCTCCCTAGGAGGTCTGCTCAGTTTGAAGGTCCTCGCGAGCCATTAAAATCAGTAATACAATTTCTACCAGTTTTTGGTTAGCTAGTGCCAAACACAGGTCTAAGTACTACAGAGAGATTTCCTGCTATGGTAGTAATAGCCATTTATTGAGAACTTACTATATGCCTGTCAAACTATACAATCATTTTGTGTGTGTATGTGTGTGTATCTTAAATCCTCATAACCACCTGGACAGTAATACATCTTCATGTTATAGATGAGGAAACTGTATCACTGAGAATTTTAATAAGATGGTACAGCCAACCTCCAGTCTATCTGGTCTCAAAGCCTACACTCTAAACCATGATTTTACACTTGAGAGAAAACACTGTGAAGGAAGAGAGGAGAGAGAAAAGGATCCGAGGTCAGAGAGATTTCCAGGAAAGCAGCAGAAACTGCTTTATAGTCTCCAGAGCCAAAATATAAGTCCGTTTTACATATTCATTCTTAGCCCGGATCAAAACAGGAATGGGTGTCTCTCGTGGTGTGCGGGGGGGTGCTGTGGGGAGGAAAGGATAAATTCCAGGACTCCACTGTTTTTTACTTGTCATGTGCTAGTTGAGAAAATTTTCCTCATGGCGAGACCTTCACAGGACAAGGTAAACTCTTTCCTTCACACTAGGCTCACCCTGAGCAGAAGAAAGAATCCTGACTTCCCCACTCAGTACAAATATGCAGCTCAGTCTAGGGGCTCCTGCAGCCAGAGAAATGAGGCACAGCAGTTCCTCTAGGGAGACCCCAAAATATGCTAATAAACACAGCATGCTCAGGGCAGAGTTCTGTGTACATTCTGGGTCCAAGACTTTTCTGTTACCATTTCTAATTATTACTTTAATTATTTTCCAAATGTACATATGGACTATCAGCATATCCCATCAAGAAAAACGTAATAGTAAATCCAGCCTCGTTCCCGGCAGGACTGTAAGTTGGGCACGGCAGTGCCTCCTGAGCCCCATTTGCCTGCATCACACCCCCGCGTGTCGTCAACCTTTTCTTGCCATGGACATCAGCCTCTCTTGTCACAAGAGGCCACCCTCGCTTTCACCAAGACAAGTGTTGCACCGCCTCTCCTTACTGCATGAGAATCTGAGTGCTATACATTTGTACTTCGGTAACACCATCCATGTACTTGTCTAGGAAAAATTCAGATGATCCGTGCTAGTCCAAGCTAGCAACTGCCCAGACTCTGCTTGTTTTGATAAAAGTATAAACCAGGCCTGTTTCTGAAGTACTCCAGTCAAGACTTTTGAGCCCTGTTGAGAGGGGGAAAAGCTTCCCATGAGTATATATGGGAAAGTGCTGTTGGCGCGGCAGAGAAGAACATTCTGTCCTTCGCTCACAAAGAAAATTCAACACAAGGTAACCCTGGCATACATGAGGTACACATTTCAAGAGCACCCAAGGAAGAATTCGAGGGATAAGCTTCTTGTCAATAGTCAGGAAACTGTAACAGCAAGCACACTGCCCTTCAAGGAGGCAGAAATCAGGTGATTAAGTTAGACTAAGGCCTCACATCGCTCTAGAGGCACAGAGGAAAGGCCTAGCGGTAAACCTTTGTTTTTCAAGCCCTGTAAACTGGCGCCAGCGTGCATCACCCAAACTCTGAGCCACATTCATCCCTTTAAAAGGAACTGCACTAGAAGTGAACTCTGTGGAGAAGACCTCAAGCCCATAATTTGATCTGAACTACTTCAGGTGTTCATTAAGTATTCGAGGACAGAGAGGGAGCAGAGAGGGAAGATGGTAGCAGCCACGGTGGGCAGCGTGTGCAGCATAGTGATGAATGCTGCTTCACAAGGCTCCTCGTCTTTCTTGCTACGTGCGCCATCTTTTGTCCCAACAGGAAAAGGGTCATGATGATACTTCACCTACAAAAGGCTGATCCAAAAAAGGAGCCACTTAATGGAAGAGGTGGTAGGGACAGGAAGCCAAGAGAACTTGGTTCCAGGACACTCAGGTTACCCATGGACAAATTACTTTCTCTTTCTTAGCCTCATTTGTAGGATGACGTATTGGTTAGATTAGACTTTCTCTAACTTTTCTTTCAGCTCTAAAATCTGATTTTATACCTTCAGTATTTGGTATCCTTTCTGGTATTGAGACATGATTCCTATGCCAGTCCCTATATTTCACTTATTTAAAAAAGATAAGTCATTTAGAACTACAATCCATGTCCAAGAATTCTTAATTGCCACGGTTATAAGAAGAAAGTTATGTAAGCTATATTTTTTCTATAATGTTGACTTTACCCTAACTATCTCATTATAGCACAAGTTTTAAAGGGATTACATGATGCCTTTTGGTCAATACATTACTACATTCTAGAGGCTTCTGAGTATGAATCTATATCTCTCGACACATCCTTCCCCCAGAACCTATAAGGTCATCAAGGAGCTCGAGTTAAATCACAGGTGACCCATGCTGTCAGCATTACTAGGAGGCAGAAAATGGGCCAAACTTCAAACTTCAAGTTATTTATAAGTTTAAAACAAAGTACAATAGCAGCTGCTATGAGCCTGCGGGGGCAGAGGGGAGGATAAGGGGAAGTTTAAGAGACTCCATGAAAGACAGAGAGAGGGAGAGAGAGAGCGTGCACACAAGCTTAGGACATTAGCAAAACAGACAAAATCATCCTAAGTAAGCGCCGAAATATGAGCACACTGAGGCCCACAGCCCTGGCCACAGCAAAGGGGCTCAAAATCAAGCAAAATCCGAAGTGGCAATTTCAGACAAGTGTCATTTCCATAAGAGAAGAAAGTAAATTGAGAATGGATTATGCCCCTCACAGGCAGCAGTGAAAGGAAAGAAGGAAGAGGGGGGATTAAGGGTCCAGCGACCAGGAAAGAAAAACAAGACAGGCAAACCCTATCTTTCCTCCTTCCCCTCTCTACCACCATTGTCATCCATTTCAGTCACAAACTATATTTCACAAACTGACAGGAAAGAGTGCTCTTGAAATGGTAACCTAGTCCATAAAATGACAAGGAACAGGGGAAAAAATTAAACTGCTATTAAAACTCCTGTAGGAAAAGTACATGAAAATGAAAGTACAAATATCCCAGCTGGATAAAAATTCTCATCAAGGAACCAACCACAAAACAAAAGAAAATTATAAGACAACGAACACTCCAAACCATAATAAGTACCTCAACAAGCATTTGGAGACACACAAACATGACATGCATACATGGGCGCAACTCCTGAAACCACAGATTTAAAACTAAGAAATGGACAAGAAAAAAACACCCTACAATAACCACAAAACAGGAAAAAATGCAATAAAAATTGGCCAATGTAAAAGAAATTGAATAAATATTTATTTAAATTATAAATAATGAAATTATAAATTACAAATTGTGAAAAGGAAAATAGATTTAAATGAAAATTTAAAAATAGAAATTGAATAAAGGCTGAAAAACGTGTAAGGAAACAAAAATTGGATACAGAAAATAAAAGGATGAGAGTTAAAAGAAGATACAAGTTTTCAATGTGTGTATAACATTTATATAGAAGGCAAAGGAACTAGAATTGTTAAAACAATTTGAAAAAGAATAATGAAGTAAGAGAATCTTTCCACCCAACTCAAGGCTTACCATATGGTTACAGTAATCATAACTGTGTGGTACCATTGGAGAAATAAATGCACAGATCAATAGAACAAAAGAGAACTCAGAAGTAGACTCCCACAAAAATGTCCAAATGATTTTTGACACAGGTGCAAAAGCAATTCAATGAAGGAAAAATAGACTTAAAAAATTATGCAGGAGTAACTAGACATCCACAGGTAAAAGTAAAATGAACCTCAATCTAATTCTCACACTTTATATGCAAATTAAATACAGAAAGGTAAAATTGTAAAGCTTTTAGAAAATAACATGAAGGAAAATCTTTAAGATCTGGGGCTAGAGAAGAGTTCTTAGGGTTAATGCAAAAAGTACAATGCATAAAAGAAAGCCGATAAATAAGATGACCTAAATTACAAACTTTTGCTCTGCAAATCACCCTATTAAGAGGACAAAAAGGTAAGCTACAGCCAGGAGAAAAGATTTGCAAACCATATATCAAACAGAGGACTAGTACCTAGAATCTATAAAGAACTCCCAAAGTTCGGTAATAAAAAAAAGGAGCCTTGGCTGGTGTGGCTCAGTGGATTGAGTGAGGGCCTACAAACCAAGGGGGTCACCAGTTCAATTCCCAGTCAGGGCACATGCCTGGGTTGCAGGCAGGGTCTCCAGTTGGGGGCATGCAAAAGGCAACCACACGTCCATGTTTCTCTCCCTCTCTTTCTCTCTCCCTTCCCCTCTCTCTAAAAATAAATAAATAATTCTTTTTAAATGAGCAAAAGACATGAAGAGACATTTCATGAAATAGACAGACACATGACGAATAATCACATGAAAAGATGGTCAACATCATTAGCAATTAGGGGGATGCTAATTAAAACCACAATGAAACCAGTGCATACCTATTAGACTGGCTAAAATAAAAAATAGGGACAATACCAAATGATGACAAAGATACAGGAAAACTGGGTCACTCTTACATTGCTGGTGGAAATGGTACACCCTCTCTAGAAACCAGTTCAGCAGTTTTTTATAAAACTAAATGTGCAACTATCATGTGCAATCCTGGACATTTTTTTCCAGATAAATGAAAATTGTATTCATACAAAAACTTATATATGAGTGTCTATAGCAGCAATGATTCCCACTTCCTGGCTCTTTTTAATGGTTCCCTTCCTTTTTTTAATTTTTAAAAATCCTCACTCAAGGATATGTTTATTGATTTTAGAGAGAGAGGAAGGGAGAGAGACAGAGAGAGAGACAGACAGAGAGAGAGAGAACATCGATCAGTTGCCTCCCATATGCACCCTGACTGGGAATCAAACCCACAGCCTAGGTATGTGCCCTGACTAGGAATTGAACCCACAATCTTTTGGTGTATGGGACCACTTTCCTACCAATTGAACCACCTGGCCAACGCCGTTCTCATTCTTTTTTAAAAATTATTTTTAATTGTGGCAATTTATACATAACATAAAACTTCCAAACTTACCCATTTTTAAGGGTACAATTCAGTGGCAGTACGTACAATACATTCATATTTCTGTGCAACCATTACCACCATCCATCTCCAGAACTCTTTATCTTGCAAAATGGAAACTCTATATCCATTAAATAATAACTCCCATAAATAACTCTCCAACCCCTGGAAACCACTGCTCTACTTCCTGTCTTTCTGACAAAGGAAAAAAGGAATGAGCCCCAGAAACCCCCAACCTCGCATGCAGTTGGGGGTTCCGAGAACCTAGCCACCTCTGAGATCTTTCTGAAACCCTTATCTAATCATGTCACTCTCTTGCTTAAAAATATTTTTTTCTTTCTGTCTGCTTGTCAAATAACATACCAATACCACCTATATAAAGCAGAAACTATAGGAGATACAAGGAGAATAGACAAACATCCAAGTAATAGGAGACTAAGACACGACTCCTTGTATAGGACAAGTAAAGTAAATAAAAATAATAATAAAAAGAAAATTATGGAAGACTTAAAAAACAAAACCAATCAGTTAAATATTATGACTATATATCAAGCTTTAGACACTGATACTAAAGAATGAATCTTTCTTAGTATACATAACTTATCATCAAAATTAATTGAAATGTATTAGGTCACAAATAAAACCTCAGTAAATTTCATGAAATAAATAAAAAAATTAAAAATAAAAATTTTAAAAGCCCTTCCACCTGGAATAAAAGCTATTAAATAACTTTGGGGGGAATAGGCAAATACAAACATAAACTATAGAATTTCTGGGGAAAAGTTAATAAAAATAGTACATATTTGGATTCATGGGATACACAGCTTAGACACTGGAATCAATAAAAACAAAATAAAAAATAAATTCATTTCTCAATTCGAAAGTGAGAAAAATAACAAAAGGAACCAAAAGAAAGCACAATAAAAATGGTCAAAAGACAAACTGACTATTCACAAAAATAAATATTGAAAGAGTCCTTAAACATATGAAAAGATGTTTAACCTTGAATAAGATAAATGCAAATTAAAACAATGCTGAGATACCAGGTCTCAATGATCATATTAGCAAAAATTCAAAAGCTTGACAACACATTGTTCAGCAAAGCCTGGGGAAACAGTACTCCCACATATTGCTGGTGGAAATGCAAACTGTTGCAACCTTGATGGAGGGGAATTTGGCAACACCTCACAAAAAATGCAGTTTCCCACTTCTAAGGTGTTAGAATTAGGACAAGCAATATACATTGAAGTATTAAGGTTTAGGTAAAGAGGCATCACATGTGGAACCCACTCTAAACTGGTTCAGAAAAAAATAAATAATAAGGGAAGATGGAGGGGAAACAGAGAAAATGACTAAGCAAATATGGAAAAATTAACGCTAAGCCCTGGTAAACGTAGGTTTAATATACAGGAATACTATATTATTCCTGCAATTTTTCTTTATGTATGACATCATTTCAAAATAAATGTTTTAAAATAGAAAAATCCTATGTAGTAAACTTATTTTTATAGAATAATTAGAGACAAAGCTATTTATTAAAAAACATTTTTTTCTGAAGAAATGGAAAGTTCTGTAACTGAATTATTTAAATTTCTTTGTATTTACTGATTATTACTATTTCATGGATAAAAATATAATTTAAAGTTACTGACTAGGGACTCTAGTGAAAATAGTACTGGACTCAGATATGGAAGGACCCTGATCTACTATCATCCAGTGTGACTTGTACAAAAGATACAAGTCCTTGTGCCTTGATTTCCCCCTCTTCATAATAGAAACAGACTACCTACATTATAAGATTGTAGTGAAGATCAAAAAAAAATCCATCAAAGCAATCTTAAAGATGCAAACAAGTTACAGATATGTATGTTGCATGTACAGTTTCTTGATTAATGACTTTCACTGTCTTCAAAAAATGATTTTTTCCCTAGACTATATTTTCTGGAGGCTGTACTTTCAGTCCCAGCCTATAGGCATGTAAGAGATAAAACATATATGTTAAAGGATAAGATATCAACATTCCAACTGCAAAAAGAAAGATGTTCACTGGTCAGTTATCTAAATACTAGGCCTTTCTTCCAAATAGTCTGGTTTTCAAAGCTAAAATGCACTTTGGTACTAACAATTCTTATCACCTAAAGTTTGATTAAAAGCCCAAAGATCTGTTTTAAAGGGTAGAGAGATAGTGGGAACTGTGATCAATTAGAATATACCTAAGAGCTACAGATGTTTCTTTGTGATTGTTAGTATCTATACTATCTTCAAGGAAAACAAAACCACGTTCTAGGAGCTGTAGAATCTCTGCTCTTCTTTCTTTGAAAAGGTAACACTTTCACTTATATTTAAGGCTATGGAACTGAATGATTTAATTTCCTACTGTAACTGGGTGCATCAATCAAGTAAAGAAAGTTCACTGAAAATTAATTTTTGGTTAATTTTGCTAAAACCTCTGTTTTTCTTTCTTTAAAAAAATTGGTTGTTATTTGGAATACTCTGCACCTTAATTTGCCCATATTTCTTATTTAAAATTTAATTTTCAAAGCAGACATTCATTTTGGCAAATTAGAAAGTGAGTCAGGTGAAGGATGCCCTGGTTCTCATAAACATGAAACTAAATGCCATCCTCCAAAGGCAGGCTAAGGCTGACGGGCAAAGAGCTTGGATGACTACGAGAAATGACATCCATATCCCCAGCTCCCCTTTGGGATTCAGCTCATGAAAGGCTCATTCCTTCTAGAAGAGTCTAATATCTTATCCAGTAAAAGGTCTGAACCATCATTTGGGGCTTTATATGCATCCAGTGGGAGCTACTTGTAATAATTCCTCCTATAATTTGTTCTAATATTTGAGTGACCACTGTTTGCAAGGCAATGTGCCAAGTGAAATGAAAAGTACAGCCCAGCCTTCCAGGTGTTTACATTTACGAGGAGTATGAATAACTTTAGAAATAAATAAAGTTATGTTCATAAAACATAACTTTAATAAAAGTTAGAAAATGGCAAGGACTTATGTAGAGAGAAAAACAATATAGTTGAGGAGTTCACCGAAGGGAGCCATTACTCTCTCTTTTTCACACTGTAGTTGCTTATGAAGAGAAAATGAACTATGACTGATTAAAAGGCAATTTACTATATGATTTGCATATGCTAGCTATACCGATAACAACAATAATAACTACCATTATCAAATACTTGTTAAGTGTTAGTCACTATGCTGAGATCCCATAGACTTTAAAAGTTTATTAAATGCTAAGAACATCTTAAAAGTATTATTAATTCCTTTACAGATGCAGCAAATGAAGCTCAAAAAAAAGTTTGCCCATTGTCATATGACTATGAAGAGAGAGGATGCAATTCTAGAGCCCTTGATCTTTCCTGGGCCCATCTAGATTTAGGTACTTAGATAACAATGACAGCAGTGCCCCACCCTCCAAGCAGTAATGGATCCCAAGTCCCCAAGCACGTTTATACAAAGGAGGCTTTTTCCAACCTCCACATTCCAGTAAACCATCTCCACACACCCTTGGGTGATGTCCTCTCACCACTGAAGCATTCTTTACCACAAGTACACCCAGAGATGTTCACCACAATTGTACCCACAGATATTCCTCTTTTGATAAGAGTCACGGGGTTCATCCCTGCCTTGACAGCAAGCTCCGGACAGGTGCTCCGCACTCATCGAGATGTGGCGGAAACCACCCAACTTAGCAAAAATGCCAGATGTTCCAACAATAGATGTTACAGTTATCTATTTTTATTCTGGCAGCTCATCGAGGTTTTTATCATTTTTAGCTGTAAAATGAAGAGAGAGACCCTCTTATGGTAAAGTCCTGTTTTCCATGAAAAACTTTCACTCTCTCAAGCATGAGCAGCTTTCCTCTTGATTTGTGTCTGAACCATGAGAAAAAACATCACAGATGCAGACTGCATTGTACTAAGAACATATGCATGCTTTTAAATCACTTTTATCTTACTTTTTACTAATGTAACCCTGAAACATAAAATATGTTCTTTTTTTTCATTCACTGTTATGGGAAGAACAGATGGTAAAAGGGTTAGATTAAAGTAATACAGCATGTCCATTAAAATAACCCCCACTGCTGGGCTGCTCCCTCAAACAGGAGTCATGTTTACTATAAAGAACGGCTTTGGCTTCCACACTTTGGAAATTACGGGGGGTTTTCTCAAGGATAAACATCAGGGTAAAAGGGAAACTAATGTCAGAATCAAATGCATTTTAAAATGACAATTATGCAAGATATTTTGCTAATCTGAGAAGCTGACTGAAAACACGTGCCTGTGATAATGTAACTGAGCAGCAGTCAAATACTAGAGTCCATTTCTAACCTGAGTAAACTGTAACATCTAGAAATCATAACTAACTGAAACTGCAAAGAGGATATCAAATAGACATTATTTTCTACATGCCTGTACTCCTGCTGATGGCAGGTAGAAATTTTTTTGTTGCCACTTCATTTCTAATTTATTGTCTTATCAATCAATAGCAAGAATAATTTTTTATAGAATACATATTAAGAATGGCTAAGTATAATACGATTTGTATACAAGACTCTCAAACATTTAGCTTTGGAAAAGAACCCTCACGAATTTTTTAATGAAATTCAGTTTAATGACATATATCTCCAAAACAGTTAAGAAAAAAGAAAAAAACGTCCCCAAGAAAAACTGGAGATGGGAGAATGCATTTCAAAGGAAAAACAAATCATCTGAGTCACGATCCAGAGTCAAGGACAGTTTCACTAGAGGAACTGAGAGATAAATATTTCCATTTATACTATAAATAATTAGAAACAAAATATTGACTGACAGTTCAATTATTAGAAAGTTTAAATATTTTGGTCATATCTTCCTTCATTTTAGAAAGTGATATAAACTGTCAGCTTCTCAAAATCAATTTTTAAGAATGTATTCACAAGATTTTTCACTCATTTTTATTTCCTTCACTTATAATTCAATCTATGCTTTATTGCGACATTGTTTTTCACTTTAATCCACATTTTAGTTATTTTTAGCTCAAAGAATATTCTGGTGAGAAATCTTTTATACCTGTAAAATCCCTGACGTATTTCATGAAGTAGAAACATGGGAAGTTTTATAACATGCTTTAAATGTGGTTTGAAATGTCATAAGCCTTCTCTTAATCCACCCCCCACAGTTACAAAAATGTTCCTGGGATTTGGTTCACTCATTTTTCTCACAGAAAAGTAACCACAGTCGACATCTCATTAGCTGTCAGGGTGACGTACAGCTGGAAGGGAATCAGCACTCGGGCCAGAGGCCGGGTTTCCTCCGCTGTAATTCTATAAGGAATCTCCTATAGAGGTCCATCTGGAGAGAGCTGTTCCCAAACCATGAAATCCACGATTCACATCCTTTTGGAAATCCAAAGGTAAAGTCTTAAAGGCTTGCTGGAATTTTCATTGCACTGAAGATTTTAAACAGGTAATAAACACAGAATAAATATTTAGATAAGCTTTTTAATATCCCGGCATACATAGCTATAAATGATCAAAACTATCTCAACTTGCATAGATAATACAGAAGTAGCTCTAGCCCATCGGGTAAATCCTGGGTTTCCAGGAGCAGTAGTTAGTTTTTATGGTAATCTTCTTTTATTATGGGCTTCCGGCATAAGCCAGATCCACTTCCATCCTTTCCCCGACACTCTCACTCTGATTTTTCACATATAAATGGCAGATTAGATGGGCTTGAATTAGATGAGTACAGGTGGTGCCACCTGCTCCAATGCCTTATTGCAGCTTTGTTTGGTCATCCGCCGGTTTATTCTGGGTCTGGACAAAGGATGGGCTGGCCAAGCTGCTCTTGGCAGTGCCCTACGATGGAGCCGACAGACTGGCAGGCATGTGACTGGCCTTCTGCACACTGAGATCTACTGGATTCGTAATTTTGTGAAGAGAAATTGAAGTTCAAAGTCCTCTACTGAGTTAATCAATGCTATCTGTAAATGGAAGGATGGATCCTTTTCTTCTTCTAAGCCAAGCTCAGTAAAATAATAAGGAACACTATTAAAACTATCATAACTATCTATTAAACAATTACATCAGAACCTTGACTTTCAAACACAGCAATTCTATGCACTACAATATGACAAAGGGGTTTCTTAAAAATCTTTGAAGGATGGAAGAGTTAAAGAAATCTAGATTTCTTAAAGATATGCAAATCCAATGCTTTTAACTCTAGAAGGTTCCCATTATGAGTATGTCAAATCCCACCAAGGACTATCGAGTAAGGCACTACTCTCTTTAATTTTACTGTTTAATTTTAACTAAATTTGATTTCATAGGTTTTGTTAAAATAAACTTTCCTGGATACATTTTGATGGGGGCTCAGCCATTCCTTCTTTGTTCCACTGGGCGGCAGAATTGTAAATTCCAGCCATCGCTTCCATGAAGCTAGAAGCAGAGGCCTGCATTTGATTTAGCACAGCAGTTTCACTCGCTGCCCAATTTCTTTTTTAACACTACATCTTTCCCAGATCCAAACCATCCTATGTGGTAGGATAGATATGTGTTTAACATGAATTATGCCTTATAACCAGGGGTCCCTGGGGATGACAGGTGACACTGTAGCTGTGATTTGGGGGGTAGGCAGGATTTAAACGCAACAGGAAAGGTGTCCTCAGGCAGAGGACACAGCAGACTCCAGCTACAGGGGGCGCTGGTGTAGGGGTAGCTGAGGGGGTAGACAGAGGTGAAGATGTAGCCTGGGTCAGATTGTAGAGGATGGACCTCATTCTATAACCCATAAAGAGCTTCAAAGGGTTTTTGTTTTTGTTTTTGTTTTTGTTTTAAATAGTGCCAGGGAGTGATGAGGAGGACACATGATACAAATATTTTTAAAAGTTTACTCTGGCAGGAAGGATCATAGCCCAAAGGCACAATTAGGAGAATGATAATGTAGTCTAAATGTGGTGGACTGTTCTGGAGAATCTGGAAAGAGACAAAGACAGTGGGGATGGGGCAGAAGAGGAGTGAAGGGCCATGAGACATCATGAAGGAACATGACCGTTATAGGTCTTTTATGTCCTGAGGATCGAAAGCCAAACCAAACAAAAAACATTTTTGAGAGGCTTTTCCCTTTCATATAGAAATATATCCATCAAAGAGCATACTACTACTAAATGTATAGTACAAAAATGTATATAGCTTATTAAAAGAAGAATAAGACAATGACCTAGAAAGCATCTATTAATCATGGGAACTGAGACCTGGAGCTAGGGATGTGCCCATAAATAAAGACATGTTCCTGAGATGGAAGACAGAGCCAAACAGCATTTCTTGCACAGACACTCACATCAATGCAGTTCTTTTGTAATTAAAACACACACACAGAGCAAATATCAGCTGTCACATCTTTCCATTGTCGCACTGGAAATGACAGAGGGAACCTGAAGACTAGAAATCCCACTTCAAGTTCAGATGGGGATGGTTCTCTGCCCCTAGAGTGTGAGCCACAGAGTGCTTGTTCACAGTCCTGCTCTTGAGACAGCTTGTTGCTTCCACTGTAACTAATTCCTCCTCAGTACCTAGGTGTTTGCTTTGTACCGAAGGGTTTGGCATTTGTGAAATCATCTCTAGGTTGGTTGCCTGTGTACCTTTTGCCCCTTTACATAGGCTATACATTCCTTAGTAGCAGAATATTTTCTCTCCTATGGTTTTTATACCTCTAAAGACAACTAACAAAGAGTATTCCCACTCTTTTTAATGTACTTATTTATTCGATCACTCCATTAACATTTAGTGAGTAAATATGTGGAAGACACCATATGAGGTGCTGGGGCAGGCAGGGGTGAAAATGAAACAGACATGGCTACTACTTTCAAAGAGATTATGGGCCAAAAGAAAAAAATATGACATATCCAGAAGGTGGAAGAATATACATTATTTTAAATAGAGGCCGAAAGGGGAAATATAACTCATTTATATGTCATGAAAGACAATGATCAATCTGGGCCTTTGAAGACAGGGACATTTTTGAAAGCGGCACGAGCTTAAGCACGGAGGCAGGGGAGACAAGGCACTCAGCCAATACGGAGCAGAGGGCCTGCTGGAGCACAGGGTTCAGGTGACTTCGGACCAAATTACAGGTGATCTCGAGTGACAGCGAGGGCTGTTGGAGGTCTGCAAGAGCTGACATGATCTTTTAAGGTCAACCTGGGAGGCAGGGTAGAGTGGAGAGAAAAATTTCCCAAACTGGGGAGCAAATTAATGTGTTGCAACGCTCCATTGAGGGAGCTCCTAGGATACTGGCAATGGGAAAAGGGGAGTAAACGAGTGAAGAGAGAGAAGAACACAGCTGGGATATTGAGCATCAGCCTGGTCCTTAAAGGGGCACCCAAAGGGCACAGGGCTTTCTTAACTGTCATCCCAGAGCCCCACTGCAAACCCTGCAAGCAGGCATAAACTTGAACCCACTGATAACTCCCCATGGCATGCAGGGCTCTAGGCCTAGAGGTCATTCACTGTTAGACCCAAACTTCCATCTCCAGACCACTACTGAAAGGGCAGGTCAACCCCCAACACACACCACCCCTGCCACCACCGCATGCCTTTACTGCATACATACATACCACACTGTCTGTATTCCCTATTTACATTTTTTTCTCCCTGCTGAATCTGTAAGCTCTCTGGGGAAAGGACTATATCCCCCAAACATCTCTTCACTCCCATTTCTTTCTCCACCTACCCTATCACCGTCTTGGGCTCTGATTCGTTTATGCACTCATTCAGTATCTACTGAGGACTCTTGGGTGCCCAGGGAAATCTGGTTATCAAGAGTAACAGTTCCTGTCCTAATAGACCTTAGAGTCCCCTTTAACTGCCGCCCCCAGTTTTCTTCCTTTCAGCTTCTCATTTTGGCGAAGTTTCATTCCACCTTCTCCCATTTATGCCTTTGTTTTCTTTTTTCCTCTCATTGGTCTTTTCTTATTCAATAATGTCCTGCTGCCTTACTTATAAATCTAATGTGACTAAATCCAGCCATCTGTTTATTTAAAATTTTGTGAGATTTGTTGTCATTGTATTCTCATTCTTGGGAATACATTTTTTGTGACATATATCACACTATATGTTATAATAATATAGTTAGAATCAATGAAACAGTATATATAGTTATCTGCTCACTTGAGTAAACTAACAAAAAAGAAAATGGTCCTATTTCTAGTCCACATACCTTGTTTATCTACCATTAATATGGGCTTCACCATTAGTAATATCTTATACTATCATGCTCCAAACCAAGGTGAAAGACTAAGAAATTTCCTATAGTGGCTTAGTGAGACTGTACCAGAAACCACCACTTTCGCCGTTCCCCATTGATAATTCCCTTCCATCTCATCACCCACTCTATCCATCGTACTTCCGAAAAACTCACCTTTCTCTGTAGACCCCTTAATCGGGGTCTACACATCCCCTCAGCAAGTTCCTTTATAGCAGTGTGTCCTTTATAGCGGACTTCACTTGCCTATTTCAAATGAGGCACCCAGGTTCCTCCTGAAACCCATATGCTGAGTGAGGACAGAGAAGGAGGGGTTGTGACAGGTAAAATTTGGGAGTCTAAGAAAGCTGATTAATGGGGAAGTGTGTGACTAAGGAGTGATCCCATAAAGTGATCATGGAGAAAACCTGCTAGTAATCAGGTAAGGATGGGCACTAGCTGATAGCCCCTGGACACCTCTGTTTGTCCATTCATATAATATTTAAATCAGTGCAAGAGTTAGTCAAAACCAAAGCACAAATCAGTAACACAGAGGTCTCACCTTATTGAGCACGATGTTTTTAATTTATGAAAATTATCTAGAAACACCATAGAGGTCCACTCTAATAATCTGATATTTCTACAGAAAAGGGAAACTAATCTCAAGTTCATACATGGTCAGAAAATAGAACTAAGCCTCTATTCTTGAGAATAGTGTATATTACACTGTCCAGTGTAAGGATTTCTGAAAAAATAACCTCATTTTTTGCAGCATGTATTAATATTTTTGTTGTTAATGTGAAGGATTACATATTTTCATGTTACATTCAAAACTGGAAATGAAGGGATAGATATCCTCGTAGTGGTAAAAGTACTATATATAAGGGAAAACCCTACTTGAGAAATTCTTGGTCCTTCTTTTCTCTGTAATTTAAAAAGTCAGCATTGCAGTCACTGGCGTATTTTTGAGGCCAAACAAACCTTTGCAGAAAGAGTGTTTCTACATTTACCAAAAGGAAGCCAGATTTCTGAAAATGAAAATTAGGAGGGTTCTGTGGGATTACTTAAAGCAACAGATGTGGCCTAAAACCTGCAAGCATTACAGTGTATCTCTCGCAAGTGATTAAATACTTTCAGATTTCAGAAGCATACACCGTCTCGTGCATGCACTGTTGCTGCGGAATTATTTAGTGGATTGGTTATTAGTGACTAGGGAAAAAACAAAAGGAGGGCATGACGATGCAGTAAAACAGGAGGGTACATGCTGTCTGTAATCAGCATAACAACTATAAACATGCCAATATGAGAAGTTTAAAGGGAAGCCGGAGTCAGGAGGCAATTCATGATCAACATGGCTAAATTACGGCAAGGTAACTTCAACTGTATTAGTGCAGCTATGACTAGTTCCATAAAAATAGGTGAAAGATATTTTAGCAATCACTACTAGAAATTGCTAGAAATAAGGTCTGCAAAATAAATTCTATACTCAATATTTAAAATTCAACAGAACTATGAAAAAAACAGGTTGCTATTTTCATGAATATAAACCCAATAACAATGAAATACAACTGTCATAATGGGAAGATGGCTGCGGTACAGCAGCATAGTAGCTATCTTCGGAGTCTTTGGAAATTAACTATAATATTTCTTACAACAATTTTTCTAAAACAATTCCATTTTGACCTCTCTTATTTCAAGTAATAGGTAGAGGTGCAAAGGCAATTGAGTCATTCATTAAGTGACTCTAATATAATCAAGCCTAAAATCATTCCCAAGGGCATCTCATACCAGAAGGGGACCTGAAAGCTCACCTACCACTGCAGACAAACTGGGTGGTGGCAGTGAATTACAATTTGTGCATCTCTTGCATGTTCAAAAAAGGGTACCTCAATAATTCCAGAAAGCAGTGTTGCTGTTTGCCATTCATCAGGTATCTTTTAGGAATTTCCAGATGTGTCCAATACATAATAGAGCAAAAAAACTAATAAATAATATTGATATAATCATTGAAACACCATTTTTATAATAAAAGGCATAAACCTGTTACCCTATAAGCTCAGTTTTGCTCTAGAAACTGCCTCTATAAAAATATGATGAAAATTTGCATGCTAAAAATATGTAAACACTGAAATACAAAAAAAAGGTTTATCTTTATTTTTGAGAAAAGAGGGAGAATTATTTAAAATTAAATACAATTACACAAAAAAAACTACTTGACCTAATAAGTGAATTTGGAAAAACAATGGGATACAAGGTCAATATCCAGAAATCAAAGGCATTTTTGTACACCAACAACAAAATAGCAGAATCAGAAATCAGAAAAAAAAAACCTTTTGCTATAGCAACAAGAAAAATAAAGTACCTAGGAATAAACAACCAAGGAGGTAAAAGACCTGTGCTCAGAAAACTACAAAACACTGAAGAAAGTAATTAAGGAAGACACAAATAAATGGAAGCATATACCGTGTTCATAGATTGGAAAAATTAACATCATCAGAATGTCCATACGGTCAAAGCCATTTATAGATTCAACGCAATCCCCATTAAAATATCAATGATATATTTCACAGATACAGAACAAACATTTCAAAAATTTATATGGAACCATAAATGATCCCGAATAGCCACAGCAATTTTGAGAAAGAATAAAGTAGGAGGGATCACAATACCTGACATCTGCCTATATTGCAAGGCCACCATAATCAAAACAGGCTGGTACTCGCATAAGAACAGACACATAGGTCAATGGGGCAGAATAGAGAGCCAAGAAATAAACCCATGTCTCTATGGTCAATTAACATTCCACAAGGGGGCAGAAGCGTAAAATGGAGTATAAATAGCCCCTTCACACAAATGGCGTTGGGAGATCTGGACAGCTACATGCAAAAAAATGAAACTCAACCACCAACTTACGTGATACACAAAAATAAACTCAAGGTGGATAAAAAACTTAAATATAAGTCATGACACCATAAAAGTCGTAGAGGAGAACATAGGCAGGAAAATCTCAGATATTCCACACAGCAACATTTTCACCAATATGTCCCCTAGAGCAAGGGACATAAAAGAAAGAATAAACAAATGGGACTTCATGAAAATAAAAACCTTCTGCATGGCTAAAAAAATCAGCAAAATGAAAAGGAAACCAAATGTGTGGGACAATGTATTTGCCAATGATACCTCAGACATGGGTTTGATCTCCAAAACCTAGAACTCATATGACTCCACTACAGGAAGACAAACAATCCAAATGAAAAATAGGCAAAGAACCTGAACAAGACACCTCTCCAAGAAGAACATATAGAGGGCCCAGAGACACATGTGAAGGATGCTCAGCATCACTAGCTATGAGAGATGAAAACTAAAACCACAATGAGATAACATTTCACA
This sequence comes from Mormoops blainvillei, assembly GCA_004026545.1. Classification (NCBI taxonomy): domain Eukaryota; kingdom Metazoa; phylum Chordata; class Mammalia; order Chiroptera; family Mormoopidae; genus Mormoops; species Mormoops blainvillei. Next base: position 19,729 of record PVJD01008295.1, on the reverse strand, counting down.
CCGGTCAGAATGGCCATCATAAACAAATCAACAAATAAGTGCTGGCGAGGTTGTGGAAAAAAAGGAACCCTAGTACACTATTGGTAGGAATGCAGACTGGTGCAGCCACTGTGGAAAACAGTATGGAATTTCCTCAGAAAACTAAAAATGAAACTGCCTTTTGATCCACTGATCCCACTGCTGGGATTATACCCTGAGAATCCTGAAATACCAATTCAAAAGAACCTATGCACCCCAATGTTCATAGCAGCACAATTTATCATAGCCAAATGCTGGAAGCAACCTAAATGCACATCAGTAAATGAGTGGATCAAAAAACTATGGTACATTTACACAATGGTATACTACACAGCACAAAGGAAGGAGCTCCTACCTTTTGCAACAGCATGGATGGATTTGGAGAGCATTATGCTAAGTGAAATAAGCCAGGTGGTGAAGGACAAATACCATATGATCTCACCTATAAGTGGAACCTAATCAACAAAAAAAACAAGCTAGAAAAATATAACCAGAAAAACTGAAATAAAGAACAAACTGACTGTAACCCTAGGGGAGAGGAGCGGGGGAGGAGGGTAACAGAGGGAAGACAGGGAAGGGTCGTCAAGGAACAGGTATAAAGGACCCATGGACAAAGCCACAGGAGGGTAGGATTAAGGGTGGGAGGTGGGGGTGGGTGGGGTGGGGGAGAGCCATGGGGGGGAATGGAGACAACTGTACTTGAACAACAATAAAAATATTAAATTAAATTAAATTAAAATAATAAAATTAAATGATTAAAAGCTTCATCATTCAGTAACTAAAAATGCATTTATCATGTGTTTATTAATAATATTTAAATGAAATTAAGTACAAGTATATCAGTAGCTACAAAAAATAAGCTTTAATTTTTACTGTAGTTGACATACAATATATATTAGTTTTAGGTATACACTACCGGGATTCAACATTTCTATTCCTTATGATGTGATCACAACAATATTAGTCTAGTAACCATCCGTCATCATAAAAGTCATTATAATAATATTGACTATTTTCCTATGCTATATATTACATCCCTGTGACTTTTTAAAATATAGATAACTGGAGGTTTGTACATCTTATTCCCTTTCACCTTTTTCACCCATTCTCCCACCATCCTCCTCTCTGGCAATCATCAGTTTGTTCCCTGTATCTATGATTCTGTTTCTGTTTTGTTTTATTTTTGTTTTGTTTTGTTTTTACATGTATCTGAACTTATATATTATATACAGTACTTGTCTTCCTCGATCTAACTTATTTCACTTAGCATAATACCAGCTAGCTTCATCCATAGTGTTGCAAATGACAAGATTTTCTTCTTCTTATGGCTGAGTAATATTCCACTGTATGTAGAAACCACATCATTTTTATGCATTCTTCTATCAATGGACCCCTAGGTTACTTCCATATCTTGCTATTGTAAATAATGCTGCAATGAACACAGGGGTGCATGTATCTTTTGAAAAGGCAACGTACTTAATGGGAGAAGATATTTGCAAATGATACTTCTAATAAGGGGTTAATATCCAAAAATACATAAAGAATTCATACAACTCAACATCAAAAAAACAAACAATCTAATTTAAAAATGGGCAGAGGACCTGAACAGACATTTTCTTCAAAGAAGGCATACAGATGGCCAACAGACTTCTAAAAAGATGTTCAGCATCACTAATCATCAGGGAAATTCAAATCCAAACCACAATGAGATATCACCTCACACCTGTCAGAATGGCTGTCATCAAAAAGACAACAAATAACAAGTGCTGTGTTAGTGAGGATGTGGATAAAAGGGAACCTTCATGCACTGTTGGTGGGATTATAAATTGTTGCAGCCACTAAGGAAAACATTGTGGAGGTTTCTCAAAAAATTAAAAATAGAACTCCCATACAAACCAGTAATTCCACTTCTGGGTATTTATCTGAAGAAAAGGCTTGAAAACATAATTTCAAAATAAACCTATAATGATCCAAATATGTCGATAACAAGAAGAGGTACAAGCAGTCAAAGACAGAAATTTACCCATTCTTCCTGTACAAAGCATTTTAGTTCAGTAAAAGCTAGTTCAGACCTTCACAGACTCACACCATGAGTAGTAAAATGAGCCTCCCAAGTAGTTTGCTTTGCTTCAACCACATTAATGCTCCCATTTTCTAGTTAAAACATTTACTGGTTCTCCACAAATCAAGCTCTAAACTCTTTGGCCTGGTAGATAGTTAGTACCATTCAATGATTCCAAGCGTATCACCCCCAGTGCATAACCACAGGAACCCTCCCTCCCTCACTTCACCCGCAGCTCAGTCAACATGAACAATGCATTCCTGCATTTCTTCATAATCTTGGTCATCCTGAAGTGTCCCGTCCTTTCCCTTATGCCCATGTACCTGAATTCTTCCCTCAAGACCAGATCACCTACCACACCTTCCCTAGCCATCGAGGCTAGAGTCCCAGTAGCTGATACCACTCATAAAGCCCTTCATATATACCATCACCTATTCAAACAGATAAGTTATTCCAACTGTACTGCAGATCTTAAGGACACTTCTCATGTCACTTCTTTATATTCCAGCACCTTTTACCCAACCCCTGCCCTCCTTCACCACAATGGCCAGCATAGCATCTTTCATAGCAGGTGCTCAGCTAGCATCTACTGAGTCAAAGACATAATGCATGAATATGAAAACTTAAGTATCCCTTAATAATAGAAAGATAATATGAACCAAATATAACTTTTGAGAGGCTAAATTATTTTTTTTCTTCAAAATTTCTGAAGATTTGGAATTCAAGATGATGGCACTAAATTGTTTTCCTTCAGCAGAAACATTAGTGCGCTTGCCCCAGGTGTCATGCTTTTCCAGTGTGTCTCCAGAGGATCCCCTGCTCCTCCCATGACCATTCACTACAAATGCCTGTTGCCTTGTCTATTAGTAGCCCACACAGTGGGAACTTCAGTAGTCAGTGATTGACCCAGAACCATGATTAACTAAAGTAAACACGATTAAAGAATAACCTTTACTAGATACATAGATGTTGGATAAACTTAATTCATGACTGTGCAATTTCAGATGAGACATATGGCCAGAATTCTAAGAACTACATTTATAGACGTATTAACCACAAAAATGAGCACACTAATGTCAAGAGAAATGCTATGTGGACACATGTGGGTGCATGTGAATGACTTTTATACTCATAAACATTTCTAGAATAAAGTACAATTTTGGAAGGGGAAAATGAGGGTATAAAAAGGAATTTTTTTTACTTCTTACTATTCTGTATTACTTTTTTAAAACTATGGAACTTTCGAATTAACTCATTCCCCCCACATATACAACAAGCAGCCTAACGGCAGTTAAAACATTTTTTAAAATGAGTACTCTACTGTTAGAGTAAACTAATAAAAATTTTAGACATTAAGAGCTGAGTATGAAGGAAAAAATAGACAGTGAGGCTTTAGAAGTTCAATGGGGAGATTTTGTTTTCATGGCTTAATTTCTGTATAATGGACAGACTCCTTAATGTTGTACTTCCTAATTTAAATTCTTTCATCTATGTGCCCAACACTCCCATATATTTAAGTATGGAATCACCAAAATATATGATCCATCCTTTCAAGTAGTAAAAGAGATAGTAAAACTTTTCCTAAGGTACAAGATACTAATAAGAATAGTTCCTCAGATGCTCAATTAAAAATTCCCCTTCCACTGTGATTTTAACTAAAATGCATTTTATAAGTAAAGTGCCTGGTTCTCATAACAGAAGGTGTACCCTGAAAATCATCTTCTGGTCTTTTGTGGGACACTTTAAACCATGTGGCATAAGTCCTTTGGGGGCCATGATCTGCTCATCTTCATATACCGAGCCACTAAAATAATCTAGCAAATATTAGCTTCTTAGTGACCATTAGGTCAATGATTATATTTCTTTAAAAAGTATACACTTGTAGAAATCAACAGGATAATAGGCTCTGATGAGTAAGGAAATAATCATTTCTGTATGCCCTAGATTGCCATTTTTACATTAAAAATATATTAAAAACATAAATGATAAAGATCACCTTGATAAAATGACTCTAAATCCAGTTTGGTTTTATGTTAGCCCAGAAATCATCTCAATAGTTACTCTAATGAACTGTACTCAGTTTGATGTGATGTCCTTAAAGAGCAGGATGGAGGTGAGTGGTCACAGGATACTCGGATTGGGGAAGCCCCAGTTCTGTCCTACTCCCTTCAAGCCAGGAGAGAGTTATGAACACAGCTTTACATAGCTTAGTTTCTATATCTCAGTGACTGATCAGAAAATAATTTTTTCCTTCCAAGAATCTGGACTCGTCTTTGTACCTTGCAGGGTTTCTGGAATGCCTTCTCTGGGTCTCATCAGCTCACCATCTTGCAAAGATGAGAAGAGTTGCTTTCCTACCACTCCTGCCATCTGGAAAACCCTCTCTGTTTCACTCCTCCCCATAAAAAGCCCATCTGTGCTCAAATCTCATGATGAAATGCATCCTTGGTCTTTTGCCTCCACTTCTTTAATTTCCTTCGACTTCAGTTCCTATCGTAAGAGTCCCTTCTTCTACATCAAGCTCTTGTCTTCCATATTTTGCTATGCTGGCTCTGTCTTTCTAGTTAATCATTGTGGGGGGAAATTTTGGGATCAGTCTCCTGGAAATCACAAAGTTATGGTCTCAACTGCAAACTGAGACTCTCACAACCTTTATATAAAAGCAGTAAACCACAAGATCATTTCAAATTTTTACTAGCACAGTTAATTTAAAGAAAGAACAGGAGAAATTAAATAGTTTTAGAAAGCTTTTCAGATTTTTAGAAGTTTTAAATTAATTAAAACCAGGTAATTCATTTCCAACAGTTTTCATACCTCCTCCAAGATGAGACCAAACCCCGTCACAGAAATCTGCAAAATGACTATGCACATACCTGAGGGTATGGGGAAGTCCTGGATTTTGACTTTGAACTGGAGAGTCTGGACTTGGCCCCCTTCCTGCTGTCAGGCATGGTAGGGGTGGAGCTGCTGACATAGGAGAAGGTTGGTTTGGAGGCTGAGATCTGATCCAGGGAGAGTTGTAGCCCTTTGTACTCCGTGTCCCTGCAGGTGGGAGGACATAGCCTTCGTCAGTCACCACAGGCAATGGAATTCATACATTCTCTCACCAGGAATGACAGTAATCAATATTTAAAAAGGAAGCAAGCAGTAGTTGGCCATATAACTGGTTTCCACAAACCCCTTGATTATTTTAGAAACACCTAACATTTAACTAATGTGTGTGAATGTAGCTGCCACCTACATTGCAACCAAATTAATTATATGAGCATGAAAATGTTTCAGTTAAAATGTTTTCCCTTATTTTATAAGTAGGAAAAAAACCCTAATTCAACCTTTCTGAGCTTTTGTGTCCTCATTGGTGAGATGGTTACAAAACCTACTCTAAACATTTCCTGCGTGGGGTGAACTCAGCAGACAACTGGACATCGGATGCTCTCTGATTATTGGCAAGAAGAATGTCTTCTATCAGTAGTTCCAAGATCAATAATTCTGATAAACATTCCATGTATTCTTATAGCTAGCAAACTAATGTAACCTGGTTTATAAGTAAGTTAAATATCCCTAACTAATTCAGTTACCTTAGGGTACATTTTATCACCAGTTCTTTGCATTCCTTCCTTCATTCAATAAATATTTATTAAGCCCCTAATATGTACCAGATTCTGTGCTCTGTGGTGATGAAAGGATAGTAAGAAATGTAAAGCCTCTGCCCTTGTGCAGGTTATAATCTATTTGGGAAAAAGATGGCAAACAAATAAATAAGCATACCTGCGGACTGATAGGAAGGGGGTAAAGCGCATCTCTCAGAGAGTTCATTACAAAGCTCCTGCTTGAAGGACTTAGGGGCTGAAGATGGCACCCTTGGCCCTGCCCAGAGCTCCCGCCTCAGCCTGCGCCTGGGCAGCAGGGCATCTCGTCTGGCTCCTCGATTTCCATAAGAGGATACCAGCCTTGCCCAATGGCAGCCAAAATACGATGCTTCAGCGTCTTCTTTTAGGACTCACGGGAAAATTTTCCCTCAGGTTCCGGAACTAGCTGGGCTATGCCTGGGTATTTGATTTCTTTTTTATGTCATGAACACTGTGAATCATACAACTCATCATGATTTGCTCTCTGCATTGGAAGTCAAAAAGCCCCAAGCTCCGAGTCCAATTTGTAACCACCTCTAGCAAGTCCTCATAGCAGGCATTTTGTGCAATAAACTCCACTGGCTTCCATTATTTTTCTTATATTATTTTTCCTTTTCTCTAACGGGTTTACCTTTTTAAAAATTTTATATGATTTTACTACTCTTTGGACTGGATAAGTATATGAAATATAATAAATTAATAGCATTATATATGTAAAAGTGACTGGCAGACTTCCATGGATCAGCAAATATTCATTTACCTTTTTTTCTTTCTCCTTATTTGTTCTTCTACAGAAAGATCAGGCAAAAGCAAAAGTATAATTCAGGCAATCAGTCCCTCGAGTGACTAGGAATAGAAACCAACTAAAACAGGTTCAATAATATCACTGCCGCAAACTACAGTCTAGTGACATATGTCAGCAAACTACAATGGCTTCATATCAGATAATCCATCTACTCAGTATAAGTTAAAAAAAAACAACCCTCCTTTGTGACCAACAAAAATTTAGAATGTGGGTGTGCACTTTGTCTTTCAGGCTTGGGCGGTCTGGTCGCATCCCTGGTCTGCTTTACTTCTCTAATCGACTCCTTCTGAGGGCAACACACAACACAGACTCCGAACACTCCTCGGCCAGAAATTCAGTGTCCTCCAAAATGTGGAAAGGTGGCTCCTACCTATATTTCTGATAATATTTCAAAATTTTCCTTCATTACCCCTCACTTCATCCAAAACAGTTCTCCCCAAACTGACCTTATACTTTCCTGATCTCCCTTTCCCCCAATACAGACCTATAAAACTCCTTTTATAAAGAACTATCGTAAATCCATTTGCCTCCATGGAGCCCTTCCTGACTGCTAACCTCATTAATTCCTCCAATACAGGTTTACTGAGTGTCTCTGTGTGGGCTCTGTTCTAGGGACCACGGAAACATCATTGAATAGAAGGAATAAGTCACTATCTTCACAAAGAAGGCCTCAGGGCCAGTTCCTGAGGGAAGTACGGAGGCGACCAGAAATTATGTTTTTCCTCCTCTAACCTTATTTTCCAAGTGATTATGTGCTATCTTCCCCAGTGGATTCTAAGTTCTTAGAGGACAAGAGTCAAGAGCTATTTTGTTGTATTCCAATGCTATTTGCAGAACATTTCACATAGATGGGAAAGGAAAAGATATGGTTGCAAATAAGAAAGAATTGTTTACCCCAATAACTACTAATAATTTGCAACCCAACAGTCTTTCTCTGCGGCAAGAGACCCTTGTGGGTCTCCCCCACCTGCCCTGAAATCACATGTGCGTGACAGTGAGCCAGGGAAGCTGGGTGCTGACAGTAGGTCTCCAATCAACACTTGGACATCTTCTGTGTCACATGTGATCCTGTCCACTGGACAGCAGACTATCCATCCAGTCCCTGCCTGACAGGACCTAGACTGACAGCAAAAGTCATGCATCCTGAAAATATGGCTAAATAACTTTATACACTCATTCTTAATGCAACATATTAGCACAGGCACTTCATGGCTGCAAGTAGAAAGTCAATAAGAATTCATTTTTCTTTTGCACATTTTCAGAGTCCAAAGCCTGCATCTCAACTAACTGGAAAAGTTTTCCCAAAATTTTTGCATAGCTTTCAATGACAGAAATACTCCAAATTAAATAGCTTAAATAATATTTTAAAACCAATAAATGATTTGAAATTCTAAATATTCATATGAAAACTCTAATGATTTATGCAAATACTGTTAACAAATTAATAAAAATACTTAATGTTTTTGAATGCGCATAAAAACTACAAAAAAGAATCTACTATGCTTTAGAGAAGGCCATGAAGTGAGGTAGATCAGGGTTTGAACCACTTTCTATGTAACAACCCATTTAGACTTCAATTTCTTCATTATCACTCATAGGAATATGGTAAGGTTTAGATGAAATATTATATGAAAAACTCACAACACAGTACCTAGAACACAGTAAATGCTAAATAAATAGCATTATTTCTGAACTCCCACATTCTGTGGCACTTTTTCACGCATAATTTCCCTAAGAACACTAGCTTCATTTCGGTAGCACTGTAATCCATTTCATTACAAACGCTGCCGTATATCGCATTTTTTTTTCTACCACAAACTCATTTTAATTTGCTCTATTAGTTTTCGACCTCTAAACTGTACAGTCAAAATACTTATTAAGGTAAGTTCTTTATTACTATGTCAGCAAACAGGGACCTTAGAGCAGCATAGACCCAATACTCTGAGAAGAGTTCAGCCTGTTCAAAAGTCTAACAGCTCAAAAGATGTGTTCAGATGAAAAGCACAATAAAAAAAAAAATACCCACTTAAAGACATTTCAAGTACGGTTGATGTGCTGCCAAGAGGAGCTCTGAATGGCAAATTCACTAAGAACAAAGCATTTGTTTTATTTTTAGAATTCTATTAAATCGAGTATTTCATTTGTATAGATTAAAGGGCTAGCTGCTTATGGGAATCACATTACGAGTTCCATTTCCCTCCTCCAAACTCAGACACAAAGAAGAGTCTGGCCCTGCCTCTCTCCCTTCCCCAAAGTGAGGCATGTTCTGGTATCACACACATCCTCAAAGTTAACTGTACGCATAGCAGTGCTTCCCTCTGGAGCTGGACAAAATAAAATACTTAGGCACACAGAACTTATGCTCTGAAATAAGTATAGTGAGGAATTTGACTTAGCTGACTTTAATAAAGGAAGGACACAGCCTGCTCTACTCCTGCAACTTTCTTGAAAATGCCACACTGACTCTGTTTGGGACTCCATAGGTAACCGTCTCTCTCATACAGTTTTCCCAAACATGATTGGCATATTGAAAGAGGAACTATAGCGTACGCCTTCTGGCATATTTTTGAAATAGCTACGATACCAATTTACATTTGTTTTCTGTTTCTCCCTTTAATGACTTGTATCAGAGCTGCAGACATCACAGGTACCTCAGCTCTGAAAGCAGTGGGAAATGGGTAATTTGCAATCACTAGGACACGCAGCTTGTCAATCTCACCCATATTTGCACAGGCCAAAGTAATCCTCTTATTCCATTATGGACAGTCAGAAATCATTCAATTTGCAGAATTAACCATCTGAGACTACTCTAAATTTCATAATAGTCATGTACACATTTGGAATTACTCAAATTCCAATAAAATAAAAGAAGCCATTCTTGCATCATTGGCCTTCTAGCCTTCCCTTAAGAAATACGCCATACCCACTCACAAGGTAAATGCCACCTTGCTATATGGGAAGCTAAGTGTAACACCCTTGCAAAGCAAATAGGAACTAAAAGGAACTATCACCTTCAGAGAAATGCATTAATATTTCTACCATTTCAAGTGGGAAACACGCCTCCACGATGCCAACAGGAACACTAACACATTTACACCTTTAAGTGAGTTGGAATGAATGCATAGAGAAAAGGCAACGATATTTTATCAGTTCATGTTAAGTAAAAGTTTTTGCAAGAATTTTCCTCTTCAATTTGCCACACCCTATTCTACTTCCATTTTAGACAACTGAGCTTAGCTTCTTGTCCCATTGGTTTTGGAGCCGGCCATTCTGGCGCTTCTTTGTTGATTTTATGTTATGTGGCAATTCTTGAAAAATGTTGCCAGATTTCTCAAATGAGTTTTTTTAAAACAGCTGAAGGTGATCAAATTACTGAGGAAAATGTGGAAACAAAGACATACAATTGATTTGGCTCCAAAGGCACTGACTGAAATAAGCAGAGGATTGCATTAAACCATGATCGGATTAAGTGGGAATGACTGTGCCTTAATACTAAACTTTTTAATTGGATTCTAGAGTCACTGTTACACGGAGTGCATGACCTTCTTTCAATTCTGGCAGAGCTCCTGCCTGGCCACTGGGTACACCTCCATGGCAGAGGTGTTCACACTCCACGTTCGAGCTCCCATGGAGCCCAGCAGAGAGCGCTGCTGAGGAGGGCTCCACACTGCGAGGGGCGCCCAGACCAGGACAGTCCGCTGGGAAATCGGGCTCAGGCACCCTTGGAAATGTGATAGTGTCATACTAATAAGTGGATTTGCGTGTGCTCCTTGTGATTTTCTCCATATGATTTGGTGGTTTTAGTAGTTCTCAAAAAAGTCTTTGATGTTACATAAATATTGCCTCTGTCCAAAAATGTCCTTCTCCCCCATTTTGTAGGTTTCACCCAACATACCTTGGAGTGGATGGCACCACAAAAGTAAGGGATGACTTAGGCACAGTCTACCATCACACTATGATTTCAAGAAGGAAAGACATGGGTGCAAACAATAGGCAAACAATAGCAACCAAAAATTAAATCAAAAACTGTAACGTGTCAATAAGATGCGGCAAAGTCAGCTAGCCTCACAGCAGAGTGTGTGTTATACATTTGAATCACCCCATGACACAGCTGAAATATAGGTAAATCGAGACCTGCTCCTACACTGCGCCTGAATTTGTTAACTCGTCCCCATGGGCCACCGTGGTTTCTCCCTGCTCCTTTCCCTGAGCTCCTGTACCATTCGCCGCCTCTCTCAGCCATGCTGACGCTTGCAGTTCTGTCTCACAGTGTGAGGAGTGGTATATCTTAACAACCACCTCCTGAATTCCATCTCTTGGAACAATCTCTACTTGCTGTCTAGCACAATATCTTACAGAGAACAGATGCTTACTCGCAAGTGATTAACAACATAATTCTCATTGCAATAAACTTACTCATCTCAAATCCAAATGACCAAAATCAAAAAATTGGCAAATCTTTCTGCATAAATAAGAAAGAGATACCTGCTAAGTAAGCAAATTTATGTGAGGGTTTTTTTTTTTAATTCCCAGTATATAATTAATAATGATCATTCCGAAATTCTGTGAGGTCCTAAATCAAAGAAATGAATTATATGTTACTGTTTTTTGTTATGTATATTAATACAATGCACTTAATTTTTATGAAGTTATAATTCAGACATGGCATATATGATATTTAGGCAAACTAAAATACTAAATTAATTTAATCCTCAACCATTTGCTTGAAACTATTACAAATGTATTGAAGGAGTGAGGAGGAATAGTATTGTACTTTAAACCCTCAGAGATATAACTTCTACAAATTGATAATAATATAATATCTCCTCAATAGGAAAATAAGAAAAGGATGTAAACAATGCACAAACTGCTGAGAAACAATTTTTAAAGGCTTAGCTTCACTAATAATAACCTATATGAATTAAGGCAGCTATCAGATGTCATTTTTGCCTTTCAAATTGACAGAGTTTTTTTTTAAGAGAGAGAGGGAAAGGAAGGAATAGAAATATTGATGTGAGAGAGAAACATTCATTGATTGGTTGCCTTTTGTACGCACCTCAACCAAGGACTGAACCTACAACCTAGGCATGTGTGCTGACCAGAAATTGAACCCACGACCTTTTGGTTTGCAGGACAACATCCAACCAACTGAGCCACACAAGCCAGGGCAGATTCTTTTTTTTTAAAATGACAATAGATCCCAGTGAAAATAAGCTGAAATAAATGGGCATTCTTATATACAGCTGGTAAGGGAGTATACTGGAAGTGTTTATCAAGAGTCTTAAGAATGTCCATGCCTTAAATCCAGTAATTGCACTTCTAGGAATATATCCTATGAAAATAATCAGAGTTAAACATCAAAAGTCTATATACAAGGGTGTCATCAGCATAACTTCTTATAATTCACTGTAAATAATAAAATATTTCTAAATAAAAATAATAACCAATATAAACATTTAAGTATGGCATACTCACGTGATAAAATATTACGCAGTTATTAAATTTTGTTACTCTAATGACATAAAAATACTGTTAATGAAGTGGAAATTTATTTTTTAATTAGCATATATTGTATACACACATATATGTAACATGTACTGTATATACATGTACATGTGATGAAAGGCAAAAAAAATAAAATGTCAGTAGTGGATATCTAGAAAATAGACTAAAGATGTTCTGTACCTTTTCCTTATGCTTCTCTGCATTATCTTTATTTGTTCTAGAATAAATATGTATTACTTTTATAATCAGAAAAACTATTTCCTTAAAAAAAAACACTAATTGAGGCAAATTTTAGGTACTCTCACTTCATATTGAAATGGTTCCCAAATTCCTTTTCTTTATATTTCCAAGGTTTATTCTTTGTGAGTAATATTAAATGGCAAAAAAATAAAGCACTATTAAACTTCTTTCCCATAGGCTTAAGTTCTCAGGCACACCATTTACCATTTTTAAGTGTCCAAATGACCATGTGCCTTCTCAATGTCTATATATTTCACTTACTTTCTGCTCTCTTTTCCATCCCTCCCACCTTACAGAATTATCTGTTTCTAACAGCTCTCCTGTTAACTGTATGACTTTATATTTCCTTCTTTGCAGAATATAACTTAAATTACTATTTATAATTGAAAAATAAGAAACTCTTGCCATGTAGTCTTTTTAAAGCAATTTCATTTCAAGTGAGCTGTAGATAGCATATTTGTCACTGTTTAAATGGGATAAACCCTACTTTGGGGCCACTTTTTTTTTCCTGAGGAACTTCATTTTTTAATGCTTGGGAATACATCCTATATTTAGCTACTAAAGTTTTAGGCATATTTTTGAATCCTTCATGACTAAGTTCCAAATTCTACTGCTGTTATAGCTTTCCTGTTTCTTCTTTTATTGAGGAGAGGGGAGGAGGTAGAGGCTGTTGTTTAAAGGTTAAACCTGAACAAATTAAATGCAAAATGTGCTGCCTCTTTCATCAAAGGTAAAAACTAAAAACTATGAGTCTCTTCTCCCACAATTAGAAGTTTAATTTTAGCTCATTGCGGGGTGGTGGAGGGGGAGCCAAATATAAAGAAAGAAAAAGTAATAGTAATTTCGACCAAGCTTTTCTTGCTTTTTAAATTTTATAACAACTAAAAAATAAAATGCACACATTACTCTGGCCCCCTCTTTTCCGTCGCCCGCCACTCTTTCCCACCGTCCACCCTCGGCGTCTAGCTCTCTGTCCTTCCTTGTTACTTATTAAGCTGGTGTTTTTCAAATGTATGTTCCCCTTAAAATTCTTCCAGTGCCTAAGTTAGAGAAGCTATTGGGGAGCCCACCACAGACCACCTGGTATGAGGTTGAAGTTTTATTCTCACAAGAACACCTTTTTTACCTAGTTCTTCTGACCCTCACAAAGCTAATTACTAAACCCTAACATTTCCTCTGGCAGAGAGAGTGAAGGAACTACAGCTCCAATTTTTAACTCTATGCAAACTTTAGGAACAGAAAAGGTACCTGTATGCATAAAAAAATAACTTTCCTATAACACTAGAAAATCCGGATCCCAAGTTCAAAGCTGCAGGATCCCCAAATTCCCTACAAGGCTTTGCATGGGGAGGCCCCACAAGGTCACACCTCACAGCACTGTTGGAAGTTCTGCTCTTCTCTGCACAATACAAAGGCACTGGCATTTCTGTAGATGATAGAGAAGTGGACCCTCAGACTTCGAACTCCCTAGGGAAATGATGCATCAGAAATGATTGCATGATGATATGTTTTCAAATATACCAATCTTCATTTGTTTAACTTAAATATTTTAAAATATGTCCTATATCATTATTCTTGATTAAACTTCTTATAGATTGTTAATCATTAATGGTTTCTTTACAGTTGCTATGCAAACACTTCATTCATACCTATGACATATCAAATCTCACAGACGTTCTTTAATTGGATTCATTTATTTCTAATCTCTTTAAGCCCTTACTACTATAATGCTTGACTAAATATACATTAAACTCTATTATTTCGACGGCTAAAATAAATTTGGGTTGTATTTTATGAATAAAAATTCACAATTCCACAAATGTTCTACCATTATTATTATGTGCCTCAGAATTCAGACACTATTTAAAACTGCCTGGTAGATATGCAGTGTTTAACCAAAATAATTTCTAAATTATTGCTGGAGATTTTGGGTTGTCCACTAAAATGCCAAAATTTTCATTGTCTCTATATTTAAAGTCAGAGTGCTTATATAAGTCTATACAAAATATATAGTTACCAATAGAACCCATTACTAAAAACAGAACAGGCAGCTACCTGTTTTCATGATTTATGGGACTTAAGAAGTTCTCTTCACCCACCCATGAAGAATTCTCAATGATGGCCTACTGACTGATGCTTAAAATCTACTATTAGATATTTATTTCTTTGGCTTTATACAGATGGTTCAGAAAAGAATAATATAGTAAGCTTCATCTGTTATCTTTCATTGATTCATTTCAACAGTTCTTTTCCCTAGAGCAGTGGTTCTCAAACTTTAGCATGCATCAGAAGTACCTAAGAAATTTATTATCAAAACAGCCTACTAGGCTCTACCCCTTTGAGCCCACAGTTTCCATTTTTAACAACCCCTCCACCCCGGGTGGTGCTGATGCCACCAATCAGGAGACCATACTTTGAGAACTAGAGCAGTTCTTCTCTGGGATGAGAAAAACTAAAGGAATCTGGTGAAATTGCACCACAAAAAAGATGGAAAACCATTGAAAAGGGAGGAAACGTTCCAAAGACAAAATTCGCACTTTCCCTACCACCTGACTTCACTGCATACCTTTCGCCAAACTACTTTCATTCCTCTCAGCCTCTTTTTGGGCGCCTCTTATTCTACAGACCCCATAACATTGGGGGGCCGCTGGGCTTGGTCCTCGGGCTGCTTCTCTGTTAACACCCACTTTCTAGTGATCTCATCCATTCCATTGACTTTAAATTCCCCATCTTCAGCCCAGGTCTCCCTACTTCACAGACACTCAGATCCAGCCCCAAACGTCCGCTCAGATAAAAAGACAGGCATCTCAGACTAGCATTCCTACTTGCTGCCCATGCCCACAAATCTGTTCCTTCTCACCATTCACCCCAGTTTCTCTGGCTAGAAACCTAGGTGCTATTCCTGACTCCTCCTTTTTTTCCCACAATTCGTATCTAATCCATACGCAAACCCCAGCTATCTTCAAAACATATCCTCAATCTGACTTTTCATTACCTCCCTCTTTCAAGCCATTATTTTCTCTCACCTAGGCAATTACAATAACTTCCCAGCTGTTCCCTTTCCTCTGCTCCCCACCCTCCCCAAACCCTATTCTTCACACCAGGATGATCTTTTCATAGCTTAAATTAGCTCGTGCCATGCCTTTGCTCAGAACTCTCCGATGGCTTCGCAAAGCCATCAAGACCCAACATGGTCTGACTCTCCTATCCTAATATCATCACCTTCCATTTTCCGGTTGCCTTCTCTACTCTAGCCACAGTAACCTTCTCTGTTCATCAACTTGCCAGGCTGGTTTCTACCTGAGGGCCTTTGCACTTGCTTTCTGCCACCAGAATGCTCCCTTACAGGTCTCAACGTAGCTGCTTCCCTCCCTTCATTCGGGAGTCTTCAGAGAGGCCTGCTCTAACCACTCTCAACTCTTTGTCCTGCTTTTTTTTTTTTCCTTTCATTCCCTAACTTTATATAATATATTTGTTTATAAGTACTATCTATTTTTTCCTCCTAAAATTTATTCTCCATGAGGGAAGGGATCGTGTCTGTCTTGGTCACACATAGCCCTAGCACAGAGAAGGCACTGGGGAAAATACTTGCTGAGCCAATGAAGAACCGTCCTATTTGCCGTAGGGAAAAATACACTCTGCAGTATTTCTTACCATACTCTTAATTATAGCAACAGAAATTACGCTGATTCTAATAATAGAAATTTGTTTATAATGAAGGTCCCATTGAGTTGACAGATATACAAATAGAAAAGAGATTATAATGTAAAATACCATGTAGCATCTCCTGATGTATTTTCCCCTGGTTTTCAATTAGCCCTCACAATAAAATGCTACCCTGCACTTTTCTATTTCTTTAACTGCTCTAATTGGAGGAACAAAATTGACACCCACTCTGCCCTCCTTCTCTTGGGCTTCAGCCTTCCAGCATTCCTGAGCTGTAGCCCTGCAGGGGTCCATCATCCAAATCCAGCACAACAAATACTTCACTTTGTCAGGGCTGTAGTAAAATTTCAACAGCTAAGAGAAACGTGGTGACTTCCAACACTGTTAGTCTCTTAACAGCTTATAAAAATCAAAATGAAAAGACTTGTGTTACATTTGGTTAGTTCTGAGGCAGAGCCGCTCTTTTCCTGTTTTATGTGTGGATACCACTAGCAATTAATGGGAGTGTTGAAGGAAGTTAATTCTCGGGAGTTCTTGCCTTCAGCCACCAGAACACAGTACAGCCGTCGTAAGCACAGAGAGTGCAATGAACGAGTGAAGAGCAACGGCAAGGCACAAACCCCTGAAAATGCTCGGAATCAAGGATTCTGTTCTTGTGATGGTTTTGAGGAGGAGGAGGTGAGACAGCACATTCTCAGATTGCATTACCAGAGAATGTTGCTCTTCTCTGAGAGATGTAAAAAGTGGCAAGGGACTTGGGTTTAAAAGTACAAACACAGAGAGAATCCCAACTTAATGGGTACCATCATGACATCCAGTTCAATATAATGAGGCTACTTTCACAATCTGGCCAGCAGCCCACATTAACACGGCTTTACTAATGTGGATACAACAAATTCTGTTTGAACAAGAAATCCCTAGGGGGAAAAAAAAAGATCCTTTCACAGGCTCTATCCATTTAGCAATCAATCAAAGGGAAAAGCTCCTTCTACTAAAGACAGAAGCTCCCTTTTGAATCCTGGTAAAATATTAGATGTTCTAAATGCAATAATATTCTATGTGTGGTGCTTACTGATTGCTGTTTTGTGAAAATGTTGTAACTGTTGATGGCTACACTGGTGAAGGGGAGATGGGGTCAGAGCTGGGGTGAGCATATTACATGCCCGCTGGCTAGGTTCTGAGTACGCCCGAAATGTGAAGCAACAGTCACCTTGTGGAGACCCCATGTTGGACAAGAGAGTAAAATATCTATAGGCCTTTGCAAAAATCTCTGCAAAATATCACATAAAGTCTTAAATATTCAGTAGAATCATATGAAATTGCCAATATTGGGCTATTTTAATATACAGAAATGGTGATTTCATATGGTTCACCCCAGTATGATGTTACCAGCTTAAAGAGAGTCTGGGCCCTGAAGTCCGGCTTTGGGTTGGTATGCCCATTCATTAGCTGTGCTGTTTTGGCTAAGTCTCTTGGACTTGTTGAGTCTTCGGCACAAAGTAGTAGCCCCAATGTGAGTCCTTCTTACTCCCCAACATAAGTATGGCAACAAATAGAGCATCTTCCCATCCCTCCTTAAGGAGGCAACAATCATTTTTCAGTCTCTCCAGGGCAGAACAGCAATGCAAAAGTTAAAAAAAAAAAGTCTTAAAATAATTAGTGACATTTTTAAAAATTTAATAAATCTACAGTTTTTAATCTAGTTTAAAATTTTTCTGACAATAGTGTGGTGAAGGCCAGGGGAGGAGGGGCAGGGGCTGAGTGGAGGTGGGCAAAGAGGGGGAAATTGAGGACATCTGTAATAGTGCCAACAATAAAAAAATTGCTGAGATTCAGAATCCTATTAGAAATCAAACCCAAAAATATTTTAAAATCCCACTCAAAGCAGAAAAAACTATCTCACCATCACTCAAACACAACTACTCTCTCTGGCTGAGATAATGAGATACACAGGACCTGCATCGAACAATGTCGTCCTTGTGAGAGTTAAAAGTTGGACTCTAGACTGCAGTCAGGTCTTTGCTGCCAATCAACACTTGCGCATACCCACCCAGGGGCCTAGCCCCTCCCACTGCCTCCACCCACTCCCCACTAACTAACCCTAGGGGAGTCTGACTACATCTGCAAGTTTATTCCTCAGGGGTGACCCAGGCCATGCCAAGCCACTTCACACCCTCTTTTTCTAATTGTGGATGGAAACTCTTTCCTCCACGAAGGAATCTCAGTCCTGAGCAAGCCTACAGGGAAATCGAACTAGGATTCAGCTTATACTTGTGTTTATTTCTTTTTCCTGTAGATACCGTCTTATTTGTTTTGATCCCCAGAACTTGGCCTGACACACGATAGGTGCTCAATATACCATTTATGAATGCTGAAAGACCTACTAGTCCTAACCAGCTGAAGAAGGCTCTGACAATTCTTTCCAGATGTAGCAGAATCACTGCTGATTTCTCATTCATTGGCAGCCCTGTGCCTTCCAAAGGCTTACACACTCCCTCCTCCTTCAGCCCAAAGACTCACAAGATATTGATTTTTGTGTTTATTGGCAAGTTAAAGGTTATTTTATTTAGTTTCATTGAAATAACCACCCTAATAATTCACATTTAATGTTACTTTGTATTAAACGCAGTGCCAAGAACCTAACACATTATCATATTTAATGTACCAACAGCTCTGTGAGGTAGATGTTATCATTACCTGCATTTCAGGGATTAAAAAAAATAGAAAGACAGCGAAGTTAAGCAATTTGCCCACAGTCACAAAGCCAGTGAGTGGCAGCAATAAGATTTGAACAGGCAATAGACCAGAGCCCAAGCTCTTAGCTAATGTGCTATGTTGCCTAATAAAATGCAGTGACAGCTCATTGCATAACATATTTTTCAAATACCTTGTAATACCGCCCTGTGTTTATCGAGGTTTCAAACACCTCACTAAGAGGCCTAGGCTGCCTCAGATTTTAGTAGCAGTAGGATGATGATGTCAAACACAGCACTGGGGAGACCTTCTGGTTCTGCAAATCTGGAACCACCTGTATATGTACTCTGTACCACCCTCTCCTCCAATCCACTCATGTTTTTGGTCCTAATGCCTCACATTTGCTTTCTACAGATAATTTTTAAAATACAGCCATTATACATGTGGTATCACTATATATTGATTTCAGTAGATTTTTACATTCATTTAGAATACTGGCAGCCCTTAAAACTTTAAAAACGGTGTCCTTTGCCTAGATGCTAAAAATATTAATTTAATCCTAAGGTCCACTGAACATGTTGAAGATACAGCAGCACTGATTTAGGAAAGGTAGCAGCCCTAGTGAAAATAGTTTCCCATCCTATGGAACACGTTCAGTTCCAACAAAAAGGTTCAAGGTAAAGAAGGAAACCCAGCTTAGACGAGGGCAGAGAGACAAGCACTGTTAACTCTAATTTGAAGAGTGATAATTGTGTTTCAGGGATACTTATGGAGAAAGAAGAATAAGACAAATATATATAAGTCACTGTTTCATCTCAGAAGACCCTATTTCTGCTCCCCTAAAATTCTACTCCTTCCCTGACAGCTGCACCCTCACTTCAAACTCCTTTGAATTTTATGCCCTCAGCAAATAGTGCAAGTGTACCCTTATCATCTCAAGCTGTGCTAATCTGAGTTCTTAAATATTTAAATGGAATGTTTCTATTTTGCCAACTAAATTATAAACTACTCAAGAGATGCCAAGACTTCTGCTTCATGTGTTCATGCAATAAATCACTGCAATCTGCCGTACTCTGAGTCACTGGTGATACAGCCGTACCCAGTCCACAT
>PVJD01008294.1:0-74067 GCA_004026545.1 Mormoops blainvillei | reverse complement strand
TTTTTTTCTTTCTCTTTTCTGACTTCAACCAGGAACAGATGTCTGAGCAGGCTAACGAATTAGAAACATCTGAAACAACTGTGCGAGCTAAAGTATAATAAATAGACCTTTCATCACATTCCCTGGAAGGGGGTCGATGGGGACAGGCCAGGGAGCATTGAGAGGGGCTGGGGGCTGAGTGGCCAGAGGACAGGAGGGTAGGAGGACAGACAGGCTGGCCTCCTCTCTCCCAAGGAAGAGAGATTGCCTTGGGAGGATGGGCAGGCAGACTTGCCCTCCGCCCCCGAGCATCCCAGGCCTCGGTTTTCCTATCTGTGCAGTGGGTTTGGTGCTTGTCCTGGGGTCCGAGACCTGGCACCCAAAGGAAGAAGCATGTTAAACTTGGAGACAGGCTGACAGATGACCAGACATGGTGCTGAGGGACGCAGGCAAGGCCTGAGCAACCCCCCAGACACTGGTGCCAGCGCCCCCGGCCCTGCCATCCTTGGACCTGGCCCTGGCACCCTCACAATCACATACGAGGCTGCCGCCCGGACTTCACTTTTCCAAAGGAAGACGCACTATCCTTCCTGTCCCCAGATGTGTTGGTTTGAAGGGTCTGGTAAGAAAATTGCAGCTGGGCTGGCGGAGCCGGGCAGGGGCCTAGCGAGGGGTGTCGGGCGTGGTGTGTGCTGGCAGGCCTCACCCCCACCCCACATCATGGCCTCGTCCCAGGCCCACATCTGCCACAGCTGCAGACACTCCTGAGAACTGCCCGGGGAGTGGAGGCCCAGAGGCCTTGTTCTGACAGAAGCCAGATGCAGCGCCCAGGAATTCCAGGGAGGGAGAGATGGGCAGAGGTGGACCTAGTAGGCCGGGGTCTCCGATCCAGGCCATTGAGAAGCTGGGTGTGGGAGGTCAGACCACAGGCTCAGGATGGACAGGTTTTTTAAAAAATATTTTATTTACTTATTTTTAGAGAAAGGGGAATGGAGAGAGAAAGAGAAGGAGAGAAACATCGAGTGGATGCCTCTCATACATGCCCAGGCTGAGGACTGAACCCATAACCCAGGTATATACCCTGACCAGGAATTGAACTGGTGACTTTTCACTTTGTGGTATGACACCCAACCCACTGAGCCACACTGGCCAGGACAGGATGGACAGATGTTGATATCAGGGACCCCAGGGGCTGCATCTCAAAGGAGAGGGCCTCAGGGGCCTGCCCTCGGCCTGCTAGCTCATGCCTGGATCTCTGTTCAGGAGTCCTCTACAGTAGCAGCAAAGAGGCAGTCCTCTGCTCCTCCAAACCCAGACGGAAGAGAAGGCGGACGGTCCCGACTCTACCACTTGCCCACTAGCTCTGTGACTTTGGTCACCTCTGTAAGCCGCTGGGCCTCAGTGTCTCTATCTGTGCCATGGGAGTATATCAGCCCGCATCTCACAAGGTCACCACAAAGAGTCCATGAGAGGAAACGTGGACGTCCACTGCAGGAGACAGGAAAAGAGCAGCGCTGCCACGGTCAACTAGCGCTGACCCAGCGAGTGCCCTGGACCAGACT
Organism: Mormoops blainvillei; assembly: GCA_004026545.1. Lineage (NCBI taxonomy): Eukaryota > Metazoa > Chordata > Mammalia > Chiroptera > Mormoopidae > Mormoops > Mormoops blainvillei. The sequence goes on along the minus strand of PVJD01008294.1, from coordinate 72,526 downwards.
CCGAAGCTTATAACAGTAGCCCAGACATCCTGCCCTGGGAGCTTTTACCTGTGCTCTTCCCTGCCTAGAATGTTCTTCTTCCTGCTCAGGAGGAAGAGTGAGGATAGGCGAGCTTCAGGTGTCACCTTGAATGTCCCTGCCTCTGGAGGCCTCTCTCCAACCCATTGTCTAGGTGAGGACCCCTGTCTGGTGCTTCCATAACACCCTGCTCCCCCCACAACAGCCATCACACATTCTTGTGACTACTTGATCAAGGATGACACCCGTAGCCCTGGCGAGGTAGTACAGTTGGTTAGTATCCTCCCAATAAGCCAAGGTTGCGGGTTCGATTCCAGGTTAGGGTACGTACAAGAATCAACCAATGAATGTATAAATGAGTGGAAAAACAAATCAATGTTTCTCACTTCCTCTTAAAAAAAAAAAAAGGAAAGAAAAAGAAAAAGGGATGACACCCCATCCTATTCCCCTGCCCCCAAGACTTGGAGCTCCTGAGGGCAGACATTGTGTCCACCTTACTGCTGTGTCCCCAGTGCCTATTAGTGCCCGGCGCGTGGCTACACATTTTTTAAAGCTGACATTTACATGGCACTTTGTGCCAAGTGATGTTCTGTGAGCTTCACATATAATAAATCATTTGATCTTGAAATCCTTGAGGAGGGTACTATTATTATCCATCCTTTAGAGAAGATAATTAATGGCCCCAGGTTATGCATCTGGTAATGAATGAATGAGTGAATGAATGAATGACATAAAATAAGGTCACCATCTAGTGAGGGAGGCAGGCAATTAGTTACAATATAGAGAGACCGGTTGCAGTCCAGGAGCCGTGGGAGCCCCAAGGAAGGCTCTAATCCGGGAATGAATGAGGGGAGTAAATAAATGGAGCTCCAGTGATCTGGAGCTCGGGCCTCAGGCCCCAGTAGAGGCAAGTCTTGTTCTAGCTCATTCTCAAGGTGCTCATTCTGGTCCTCTGGCTGTGGACAGGGCGGGGCCTCTCCTCCTTCACTCGACCCTCAGCCCCTCCCCGCCCCTTCCCCCCAAACCCAGGCTGCCTCTCGTTGCTTCCAAACCATTCTGCGCAGATGGGGGTGGGCTGGGGGGCATACCAGCCATCCTGCTCAGGTTTCCCGACCTGCCCCTGCCTTGGTCCTCACCCCTGCGTGTCCCCTGCCTGCTGAGGGCATCACAGGGACAGAGGTCTGGGCCTCTTGCTCCTCCTTTTGTTTAAGGAAACAAGTAAAATGACTGTTCTCAGCTTGGTTCGGACAAGGTGCCCTCCCTAATCCAAACCGACGCTTCTCTTTGGCAGTGGCCTGCTGTGAACCCTCTACTGGTTCACCCCTTCCCAGAACCCCTTCCCTTTGAGAGACAGCCTTGGGGTCCGGCACCTGAGGTCTGAGTCACCAGAGGTGGTTTCCAAAGGACCAGGTCAACAAGGTCCCCTGGGCTAAAGTCGGATGTCTTGAGAGCTCCTTGACCTTGGAGTCAGGAGCAAGAGCTGGGCTCTCCCTGGGTGATACTGCGGCAGCTGGGGAGGGCTGCGCGGGGAGGGGGTCCTGCTGGCAGGGGCTGGGCGAGGGGCACTTTCATGGTCCCTTCAGCCCTTCCCTAGGGTTCCTGCCCTGAGAGTGAGGACATGCTGAGTATGTCTGCAACAGGTCACAGTCTGTGCATCTGTCAGGGAGCTGGGTGCCATGTGCATGCCTGGGTGTGCCCCCGGAAGCGTGTGTGAGTGTGTAAGTGACTCTAAGTACCTGCATGGGGCGGCTCTCCATGTGTATTAGTCCTTGGCGGTGTGTGTGACTGGAAGGACAGACATCTGTGCGTCTGGGCAGAGGGTGTCTGTGAGTGCGTGTGAATGTGTGCATGCCGCAGTGAGGGTCTCATGTACGTCTCTGTGTGCCTATGCGTCCAGGACAGGGCGTGTTTGTGCACCGTGGGGAGTGACAAGGAGCTCTGGCAGCTTGACATTTACACCCTGGCCCGTCCTGCCTGGCCCCCGTCTTGCCCCAGGCCTGGCTCGGACGCTCGGAGGATTTTGGAACCTTTGAGAAGGCAGCATCCCAGCCCCTCGCAGTCACCCAGGCAGACCCGCTGGTGGGGAGGAAACCCGAGACCTCAGAGGCTCCCGTGGGCCTAACTCAGTTACATGCTCATTACACAGCCTCTCCCCTGGGAGCCCAACGCGGTGGGCGGGGCAGGTGTGCCCCGCCCCCAGCCCAGCCCTGCCGCCTCTGGTTGCCCGCCCGCTGGGAGTGGGGAAGGGCCGAGGCCGCGGCCCGGCCTTCGGGAAGCCCTAACCAGAGGAACACAGAGCTGGACGCTCCGTCCGTCTCCGACGGACCGGCAGACACGGAGGAAGGCCGTGTGGCCTACCCTCGGCCCCCGCCGACTCCCTGCTCTCACGAGCCCCTCCCTGGAAGCCTGCTCCCTGCCCCTCTGGGCTGGCACTGGGAAGACAGGGTCACAACTGTCTCTAGTGTGTTGAGAGTCACCCCGGAAAGTGTGAGAGGCCTGACCACTCTCCCCTTCACGTGAGATGAGGTACGCACTTACACCCCCAAACCTTCACAATCAGGCGTGCGGGTTTGCAGCCTCGTGTGAGGCACACTGTGCCCCAGCAGCAGCTGGAAGGAGAGGAGAGGGCAGCTCAGCACCCCGCGCCAACCTGGGGAGCTAGGGAGGGCCTCAGAGCGGAGCTGCCTCCCTGTCCTGGGGGGGCCGTGCCTTGCGTACCCCCGTAGCCCCTCTTCCCTTGCCCAGTGTCCTTTGCTTTCCCCCGGGGGTCATTTGGGAGCCAGATGGGGAGCTCCAGCCCCTGGGAGGACAGGAGCAGAGGGAGAGAGAGGGAGTGTGGCCTTTGGAATCAAACAGCCGTAGATACTAGAATGTGAGCCCTGCCACTTGCACGTGAGCTGTGTGATCTCTGTCAAATTTCTGAGCCTCTCTCGGTCTTCGCACCAACGGCCCCACGCCCAAGGGCTGCCTGAGGATTACAGTGCATCGTTGACACAGCACCTGTGAAGCAGTGCCTGACGCAGTGGGTGTGACATACCTGAAACCTCTGTGGGCATGTGGCGGGAGTGGGTATCTAAATGCAGCACCAGGGCCTGTGGGTGGAGGCAGGCGCTGGGTGCGGAGAGCACGGGCCTGTGTGAATTCAGCTCAGAGGGCAGTGGGCAGGTCCTGTCCACCCACCCCCCGCCAACCCCACCCCACCCAGCAGGGCGACAGCCAGCTCCCAGGACTCCATCCCAGCTCCACACTCACTGACAGTGACTGTAGACAAATCAGTCCCTTCTCCAACCTGAGGTTTTTCTTCTCTGGCAAGCAGAGAGGGTACCAGTCCTGCCCACCCAGGAGGGGTGGTGTGAGAGGTAAATTACTGTAAAGGGCCCCCGAATGGGCCTAGCATTTGGAACCTTTGAGAAGGCAGCATCCCAGGCAGTCACCCAGGCAGACCCGCTGGTGGGGAGGAAAGCCAGGCCCTCGGAGGCTCCCGTGGGCCTAGCCTGCAAAGGTATTTCTTTCTCCCTCTCCTCTCTCTGTTTAAAATTATCTGACACTTACTGATCTCTTCGCTTTACGTACAGTACCTTATTTAACCTTTAAAATACCCTATGGACACCCAAATGTCTATCAACTGAGCGAACAGATAGATCACACATGATCCACCCATCAACAGAATACTACTCAGCAATAAAAAGGGGTGAAATACTGTCACAGGCCACGGCATGGGTCAGTCTCAAAGTGTGATGCTAAGTGAGAGAAGTCGGACACCAAAGACCCCACGTTATATGATTTCATTCACAGGAAATGTCCAGAAAAAGGCAGATCCATACAGACAGAAAATAGATGAGCAGTCGCTTGGCATTCAGGATGGGAACAGAGAATGAAAGCAACTGGGCACGAGGGATGTTTTGGGGGTGACGGAAAGGTTCCCAAACTGGACTGTGATGATGATTTCATGACTCAGCATTCACTGGAGATCATTGACTTGTACACTTAAAGTGCATGGTTGTACAAGCGAATCTTATACTTCAAGAACGCTATATTAGAAGCAACCCATGTGACCAATATTATTAGCCCTTTTGCCCTTAAAAACATTCACAGTACATTTCTGGAATTCCACGCCAGGTGTGTTTGCTTCCAAAGCCCATTATTCAAGTCCTTAATTTGGGAGATAAAAGGGAAAAAAAAAAAGAAAATCATGTTTGTTTTCCACTTCGTAGCCAAGAATCAGCTCACAGAACTGATTGAGGGAGGAACAAGGGAGGGGGCTGGACCAGTCATTCCCCAGAGAAGGTTTTCTGTCACTCACAGTCCTGTCCCTGCCCAGGCAATGGGGGCTTCACTGGGTACCACTCATTTCTGGCTGCCATCGTCCTTCCCTCCTCCCCACATACCCACACATAACATATACTACATATAAAGCCATGCTGTGAACATTGAAGTTTCAGGGTTTTCACTCAGTATTACACAGACATCTTTCTATGCTTCACGGCGACACTCTTGTACAAAGTAATAATCCCTACTTCCACTTTGCAGATAAGGAAACCGAGGCTCAAGTAGATGAAGGAGCTTGCCCAAGGCCACGCGACAATGTACCAAGTGTGACTCTAAACAGTTCCAAAGCCTCTTTCTTCCACCTATTTTTCCCAGTCCCTCTAAGTCACTAGGCCTACCTCCTTCTGTCTCTGTCTTCCTGGCTTCCTCTTGGATCGGCCTGTCTTTCTTTGTCCCTCTTTGCTTGCCTCAGTCTCTCAGCCCCTCTGTCTCTGTCTCTCTGTGTGTGTCTCTCTGTCTCTGGCTCATTTATTTTTTAATAACCACAATAATGAGAAAAGCTCCTTTCCGACCCTCCTGGGAAGGGAGACAAAAGAAGGGGAGCCCAGGGAAGAGGGGGAGGGATAACCTCCCCTCATGCTCCTGAGAAATTTAATAAAGGGCCTGAGAAAATGCTGGGCTCCACCGCCGGCCAGTACCCTGGGAAAGGGGGCGGCCCCCGCCCCCACCGCAGACTCCGCTCTGCACGGGCCTGGGGTCAGGGAAGGGAATGTCTCCGTGCTGGGCCCCCTTCGCCAGCTCCCAGGCTTTACTCTCCCCTCCCTGCTGGTGGGAGCCATTCCCCCAGCTAATCCGCCCCTGAATATGGTCCGCACCAGACTCCCTCCCCTGGACCCAGACCCGCCAGCTTTCCCAGGACAGCCCCTCGGAGGGGAGAATCACGCAGAATTGTAGCCTCTGGGCTCCCGGAGGTCAGGCTGTCCAGCCCCGTGCCTTCTGCCTGTCCGGGCCAGTTCCCCACGAGGCTGTGCCCAGCCCCCCCCAACACCTGGTAAGAGGAGCTGGGCCTGCCCTGCGCCATCCTGGTCTGCAAGGAAACTGATGCCCAAGTAGCTCGGAGACCCTTGCCAAACACCCTCAGTCCCTCGACAGAGAGAGGGCCCTGGACAGAGAAGACGCAGTCCTCCCCTCTCTGGGGGACCAGCATTGGCCAAGGCAGAGAGAGCAGGTTAAGATGTCCCCTAGCTGGTCCCCAGCCCCACCTCATGCTCCAAGGGTGGCTTAGAGAGGGGGTAGCAGGTCCAATGGAGAAGAATGCCCTGGTCTAATCTCAAGAGACTTTGAGGGGAGCCACGAGAGTGAGAGCTGCCGATAGACAGGTGAGAAGGGGCTTCCCAGGGGCATGGAAAAGGTGGCCAGGTGCTGCTATGCGGCTGACATGGACCCACAGCGAGGAGCAGCAGTGTTGATCGATGAGGCCAACTCATCAGACAGAAAACACTGAGGCCAAGTCCAGCGGTGCAGGTGGGCAGGCCCAGCTCCTCACCCAGGAATGTGCTCCAGGGTCCTGTCTGCCCAGGGCGGCTGTGGGCTGTGAGGCTGCCCAGGCAGAGGCATCCTGCTGCTCCCAGGTGTCTGGGTGTCTGGACAGCTTTTCACATGTCGAGAAACCGCACTTTGGCAGCGCTGACAGCATCTCCCACCTGGCCAGGGACCGGAAGGCGGTGCTGGGGAGCGAGGGCCCTGGGCCTGGGACTGAGCACGCAATCACCCACTTGTTGACTACACTCTCTTGGGCCTGGTGCTGATTTCCAGGGATACAGGGAGAGGAATAATAACAGCTTATTCTTCAGAGGGCTTGTAAAATACCAGGTACCACGTTGGTGCATTATCTCTCCAGACCTCACCACAATGCGATGTGCTACCTGCACTTTAAAGACAAGAGAATTACTAAGAGGTGTGGGGGTGATGGGATGGGGTGCCGGGCGGAGGGAATAAAGGGGAGAAGAAAATGAGACCACTGTAATGGCATAATCAATAAAATATACCCCCAAAAAACAAAGATAAGAGAATTAGAGGTATAGAGAAATGGGGTCGCTTGTGTAAGGTTACACAGCCAGCCAAGGAGAGAGTCATCATTCGAACTGAGCATAGAACGGCACTGCTTGGAGCATGGCTGACTCCACGGTCCAGGTAACACCGCTCATCCAGGGATAACGAGACACCCTTCCCGCCTCAAGAACGTCACAGATGAGAGAAGTGAAGAGAGCTTAGGTGCTCGGAGGGGTGCTGGGAGGGGCCCAAGGGTGGGATCCCAGGGACAAAGGGTTTCAGAGGTGGCTTGAGCTGGGACTCCAGCCTCCTTCATTAGCAGCAGGAAGGCACAGCAGTGACCTCACAGGCTCTGCCAACAGATCCCATGGCCTAAGGGCTCTGCCCAGGCAAATAGAGCTGCCTCACGGCCAGTGGGGCCCAAAACCAGCCCACACTCCAGCCCACCTGGGCCGAAGAGCTGCCTTGCCTTTCCCTGGGCCTCCTTGCCTGGGGCCATGAGATGGCACAGGGGGACAGGCACCCCCAGCTCCCAGCAGGATTCTGTCTGTGCCATGGCCTGCACCGGGCTCTGTGGCGATGAGAGGGGGCCACTGGGCAGCTCCCTCCCCACCTTGAGGAGCCAGCCATCTGGCTCCTCGGGACCTTCTCAGCTGTGGTCACAGGAAGTGCGGTGAGGTGGGCACCCAGGGGAAGGCCGGCGGGACAACGCCAGAGAGCCTGAGCTTCCCAAGGCCCCTCTCCTAGGTTGTAGGACGGTGTGGTGAGGGGAAACCTGGCTGCTTCCTTTTCTGAATCTCAGGAGCAAAGCCCAGAAAAGAAAAATCTTTCCCAAACACTCCACTCCCACTGGCAAAGGTCCTGTGCCCCTTACGACTCTTCCTTGTTCTCTAAGGCTATTTTGAGCCTCCAATCCTTCAAGAAGGGAATTATAATCTCGACTTTAAAAAAGAACCTGAGGCCCAGAGAGGTAAACAGCTCCGCCTGATAACACACAGCATGTAAGTAGCCAAAGTGTGCAGGCGCTGCATCTCCTGGCCCTCTATCTGGTGGGCGGAGCCCCTGGTATCCGCCGGAATTGGCAGAGCTTGGCGGGAGCTGAGCTGGTTCTGAACTCTTGTCTCCCCAGTGGACGGCTGCAGGTGGACGGGCACAGCTCCCTCCTGGAGTTTAGCACCAGCCCCATAGCGGCTGGGGGGCAAGTGGAAGCTCTTCAGGACACGTGTTTCCACTTTAACTGGAGTTGGGAACTAATAGCAGAAAAACCTGTGAAGCTGCTAATGGGATAATGGAGAAAGTATTTATTTATTTTTTGAAGGAGGCCTATGAGAATCTGGGGCAGGCTCAGTGTGAGGCCATGGAGCCGGGAGGTCAGCCTGCTGTTCACAGGGATTAAGCAGACACCGTGGAATGAGGGGGTTTCCGGAGCAGAGGCTGGAGGCAGGGTCTGGCCTGGTGCCCCCAGCCAGCTTTCCTGCAGAGGACGGGGCTGGGCCTGAGGAATCAAGTCACTTCTAGGTAAGGGATGTGCATGCGTAGGCTTTCCCCACGCCTGCTTCCTGCCATCCCCACCCAAGGTGCAGGCTCCAGGAGGTCTCCTGCCTCTTGGCAGTGTGTCCCCAACAGCTTCCTGAGGAAAGCTGGGGTACGCGTCTCCCTCCATGTTCAGCTTGCCCTTCACCTGGAGCAAGGCCATCCCCAGGAAACTAGTTCTATTTGAGAACTGTCTTCTTCATGACAAGGCCCAATGGGTCTAGCCTCCCCATCCCTACTCTTGAACTTGTTGACATCTTTCCAGCCCATATCCTACCCTTGGACCTCTTGGTCCTAACCCACTTGGGATCCCCACTGAACTTAGGGCAGCAAGTCCCTTAGAGGTCATGAGGTCCCATGGCTTTCAGCCTTGGACTTAGGGGAGGTGCTCAAGCCTGAGCAGGTGGGACCCCAGACCTCCCCTACTCCAACCAGAACAGCTCCGTTTTTGTTTTGCCTATCGGCCTTCCTCCTCAGCTTTCTCTCCAAAATACTCAAGTGCCCACTAGTGTGAAAAGCAAAAACCATTTCAAAATCCTTGCCCTTGTCCACACTGTGCCAGTGAAATGACTCCGAGGGCTCCGAGAAATGAGACTTGCCCGAGGTCACATAAAGCTGCCACTTGACTGCAAGTCACCTGCCTCCTGGCCCGGAGCTGGTCCCACCACCGTCTGCTGCAGTAAACAACGTGACTTCAGGGAACCAGAGAGAGGCTCCAAACAGCTCCTTAGGGAGGGAGGGAAGGGGTGAGAAGGGGGGTGTGGGCTGGTGGTCCCCGGGGCCTTAGGAAGTTGTTGTTTTCTCTCTCCAGGTTGGCACCAGGCCTGCACAGCAGAGGTGACACTGGACACTGGGGTGAGGACAGAGGGGACGGCAGTGGCCCATCTGCACTTGGGCTGGGGGCCCCTGACTTTGGGGTCAACCCAGGCTGCAGATGGAGCACTTCCTTCCTGCGTGGTGCCCCAACCAGCGGCCCCTTCTTGCCCGGTGGTGAGTCACCCTGACCCAGGTGCTGGGGTCCTCTCTCCGGGCCAGGATGAGTTTCTCCTTCCAATGCAGCGCAGCCCAGGAAGGCTGAGGTTCATGCCGACTCTGCTTCCTCCACCACTGCCTCGTGGGCACTCCGGGATTCCTGACGCCCCACCCTGGGCACTGGCTGCACCCGCTGCGCTTGGGGAGTCCTGGCTACCCATGGCTTGAGAGCTCTCCCCTCCTCTTTGCCAACGCCGCTCCACCAGGGAAGGTCTTACGATTCTGGTCAGATGCAGGCCCACTTCGCCAAGCCCTGCTTACCACAATGACATTCTATTTCTCTGGGAACGTGTGCTTGATGTTTGTCAGTTCCATTTCCAACCTGCCTCCCACCCCCACTCGCTTCCCTGTTCTGATCCCTTGCGTGGTCTTTTCCTTGGGGAAGCAAGGAGAGGCATTCGGAGGGGGGGACACTCCATGCTGCCTGGCTCGGGGGCAACAGGCTTCAGTTACTCCTGCAGGTTTAGGCAGACATGGGGAAGAACTCCCTGACCAACATGGGTTTAGAAAGAGAAACGGGAGCCAGAGGAAGACAGTGGAATCATTGGCCCTGGAGACATTCCATGGGGACTGGGTATGGGGGGAAGACTGAGGGGCTTTGTGTACTCTTAGGGGTCCCAGTCCCACACCCGACCACAGGCCCGATGTCCGTGCTTCACCCCTTTGCTTGACAAATATTTGCTGAGCATCTACTCCATTCCAGGCGTCTACCAGATCCTGGAGGAGAGCAGAGAACAAGGGACACGGTGCCTGCCCATCCTGTGCCGTAGGCAAGGAACCAGGCAACTTCAAGATACACGTTTTCAGAGATAAGACAAAGAATCAGGAGGTAAGGACAGGATGTGACCCAGTCTAGCAGGAAATTGAGAAGAGCTTCCTGGAGGAAGAGAGTGGCTCAGCTCAGGCTAGAAAAAGAAGGCAGGCAGTAAACAGAGGAGGCTAGAAAGAGGTCACCCAGGACCTGTGCCGCACTGAGATCCACCCAGCAGCTCAGCTGCGATGGTGTCGGGGATCCTTTTTCTTTCATTGGTGATTTTCAAAAAATGGATAGCCCAGTGAAGAGAAAAATTAAATCGCCAGACCACATGAATGAGTGTAGCCTGGATAGACGTCCCTATCAACTCTATATTTTTAGCCCGATGCTTGGCACACAGTAGGGCCTCAGTAACATTTCTTAGATGAGCAAAGCATCTGATCAGTCGGGAACTCAGCCCTCCCACTGGCCCCTCTTCAAAACTGCAACGGGTGTCAACTTAGAACCTCACCGAGGAGAGAACTAACCTCCAGTGTCCTGAACAGTCTCTTTTGCCAGGTTTTTCTGTTACTGTGTCCTACCAAGAAATAAAGACAATGACAGCTATCCTGGAAATGTGCATTTGAAACCTGTAGGATCCTATTAACCAATGTCACCCCAATAAACTTAACGAGAATCATAAATAAAATAAAACCAACGGAGTCAATTTAAAAAACCCGACAATGACAGCTAAGGTGTACTGCACGTTCCCCATGTCGCAGGCACAGTTCGCATCGCTCTCCACGTGTCACCTCATTTGGTCTCACAGCTGCCAAATGGGATGGCCTCTGCCACGGTCTCACTGCACGGCTGAGGAAGCTGAAGCACAGAGAATTTTCACCCAAGGTCACAGATGGAACCAGCACTTTCCGTACAGGTTGTCAGGCACAGCTGAGGCCTCTCGTTCTTAGAGTAATTAAGAGAAACAGGTACCAGCCCCTCTTACAAAGGAGAAAACCAAAGTGCAGGCTGCTAAGTAACTTACCCGGCCTGGACACTGCTCCTCCGGAATTTGGCTCCCAATACAAAAGTTCCCAAGGACCTTTCCCAAACTGGGGTGCAAACAGCTGCCCCTGGCGGGCTCTGGGAAGGAAGCAGCTCCAGGAGGACAGCTGGCCTGGTGACGCGCCAGCAGGATTTATGTCCTGTCCGGGGTGGACAGTTTGGCTGCTGTATGAAAGGCTGCGCAGAGCTCAAAGATGGAACTTATTCCCGGTAAATGATTGCAAATGTCAGGCAGCACGGCTGGGAGCTCCTTGCGCACGCACCCAGGCAGCAGGAGGCCCGGCCGCCCGGAACGAGCATGCCCGATGACCTCATGGTTACTCCTAATGCAATTAGAGCCCCCGAGGAGACAGTGGGTTCCATCACACAGCCTGAGCAACGTGCTCTCCAGGGGACCTGGGGCCCCTCCCGCCCGAGATGGTGCTGGGACAGAGGGTGTTGTTCTAATTAATTGAATGAGATCCATTCCAATGCAGATGGATGCAGAAATTACCTGCAGATGTGACTATGCATGTCCAGGCTGTCACGCAGGCGTGGGGGAGCCAGGGCCTCTTGGAGTGGGATTCATTTTACGCGGCCCCCTGCCCCAGGGCAGGGCAGACTTGTGCCAGCCTGAACCGAGGAGTGATTGCTACCTCTCTTGGGCCTCCTGGCCATCTGTGCTTCTTGAGCCTGTGTTGTCTAGAGGCCCTGCTGGCAAGGCGGGACTCCCCAGGGGTCCTGGCTAATGACCTCATGGAGGGTTTCTGCAGGGACACCAGGATGCAAGGTGCCAGCAGTCCTCTGGGCACACTCCCAAGGGCTGGAGTCCTCTTCCACGTGTGCTGCACAGACCCCCTCCTTGGGTCTTTGAACCACTATGCATTTTGGGATTGTATAAAACCGGATACAAGTCTTCAAATAAAGATAGCTCTCACAGTGGTTCCCACACCGATGACACAAAGTACATGAGAATGTTGATTGATTCATTCATTCATTTCAGCACACGGCTCCAATCTCTGCTCCTCGCTGGGCCGTAACAGAGGATCAGATCTGCCCCTGGCCCGGAGGAACTCAGAGTCCAGGGAAAGGAGGTAAAGGTATCAATAGCCAGTTACCACAAAGTGGGATGGGCTGTCCCACTGGAGTACAGGGCACTAGAGGGACTCAGACGAGGGAGGAGACTCAGCCTGGGTGGTCAAGGCTGACTTCACAGAGGAGGTGATCTTTCAACTGAGCCATGAAAGGGTAAGGGGAGAAGGTGAAGAGTTTAGGTCTGCACTGAGACACTCTGGGGATCTTTGAAAGACTTCTGAAGTAAGAGGATAACATGGTTATATTTGTATTTGCGATCAATCCTCTTGGTACAGAAGGGACTGGATGGAGGGAGAGATACTGGGAGCAGAGGCCAGCAACAGTTCCGACAGTGAGAAAGAAGAGGAAAGGGCAGACTGATGAGAGGTGTGGACGGTGTCATGGTCTTGGGGACTGATATGCTGGGGTAGGGGTGGAGGTGAGTGGAATGATGAGACAGAAAGGAGGGAGGGGTCAGGCTGGGGAGCCAGGGTGGACGGTGGCAGGAGGACCCTGGAGATGGCTGTCCAGTGGGCAGGACCCAGGGAACCAGGACTTCCACAGTAAGAGCCTGCCCGCCTTCATGGGTTTTCTGAGCGCTCCTCTTCTATTTCTCCACACCAGTAAGAATGTTAATTCCTACCCCTCTTCCACCCAAAATGGAGAAGATATTTGGGAAACATTTGGAAGAGGTAGGAGCAGCTCTTTGAAGGGAATCATGGCCTAAAGCTGGTGCGTTTGGCGTTTTCTGAGCCCTCCAGGTCATCAGGGTGCAGGGGCAGAGAAGTCCCAAGCCCAGGCTGGCTGCTGAGCCCAGGGGCTTCCTCACCCAGCAGCCTTAGCGGCTGCCCAGACCTCTCCCTCTCTCTCCAAGCCTCCACCTGCCTGACCCCACCTGAGCAAACCACCTTGCCTCGTGTCTCCCATCCAGACGATACCACCTCTTCTAACCGCACCTCCAAACTTCCTGTGTTTCTCTCCTTCCCTCCTCCGGCCTAAGCCAGCTTCTCACCTGTGCTCTGGGACTTGGTGCCATCAACCATCCACTCTCAGCCTGCACAAAAGTTGTCTGTCTCCTCCACCCTAAAAAACGCCTTCTGCATCTCCTTCATGCTACTTTCTTCCCTCTTCAAAGTCTGTCTGCATGCATCACTTCCACATCCTCATCTCTGTTCACCCCTCACTCCAGTGCAAACTAGTGTTTCCCCCACCCAAGAAACTCTTCTTACAGAGGCCACAGCCTGTGCGGTCCCATCCTCATCCTATACGACCCCTCTGCACACTTATCAGCCCAACACTTCCTTCCTTTCCAAAACTGTCTCCTTCCTTTGGCTCCTGGACCCCTGGTCCCTCTGGATCTCGTCACCCTCGCTGACATCACTTGGGCCATGTTGTGCAGGTTGGGATTCCCCTGCAAACTTCCCCAGGTGCGTTTTCTTCTCTCTCTGCATTCTCCCAAAGCTTTATCATTGACTACGACTCCTCCAGTGCCCTCCAAACCCATCTATTCCAGAAGCCAGCTGGATGTCCCCCACCCCTGACACTTCTCATACCCTGTCGGCTACCACTCAACCTAAAACTCATCCAGCTCCTGTGTCCCCTACTTCGGTGAATGGTCAGCAGCCCAGCGCCACCCTCCCTTACTCTCTACATTCAGTTTATCGCCAGGTCCAGCTGATCCCACCTTCCAAATATCTCCGGAATAGATGTCTATGCATCTCCCCTGCTGTCATCCTGGTTCGGTCTTCCGTCTCATGCCTGGGTAGCCTCCCTTCCTCCTCTGCCTGAAGTAGTCCTGCCGGCGGATGTGGGCATACCTGGCCTCTGCCCCCACCCCCGCTGACCTCACCTGCCGCTGACCCCTTTCTCTCTCCACTCTAGTCGCCATGCCTTCCTGCTCTCTTCTATTCTCACATAACCCAGACTGGTTCCCATCTCAGCGTCCTCTGGAAGCCTCTTCTGTCAGATCGGCAGTTTCAAACTCTGGTTTCATGACTCCATTTCACTCTTAAAAATCGAGGACCCCAAACAACTTCGGTTTGTGTTCATGTGAGTTGTATCCATCAACATTTGCCCAAACAGAAACTGAATCTGAGAATGGTTTTTCTTTTAAATGTTTTAAAACATTAGAATACACAATCACATGCTCCATTATCTGTCAGAGTAATGACATCATTACACCGCATAGGTCACCTCAGAAACTCTCTGTACACATGCAAGAATGAGAGTAGAAAAGACATAGAACATCTTAGTAAACCCTTCACCTTGCAGACCCCCTGAAAAGGTCTCAGTGTCCCCAGACCACACGTTGAGAATGGCTAAGCGATACACGCCTTTCTTTCACATCATTTAGGTCTCAGCGCACATGTCCCCTCCTCAGAAAGCCTTCTCTGCTCTTCTCATCCCCTCCCCAAGTCATTCTGTGCCATTACATGTTCTTTATAGCACCTGTTGCAGTTGGAAATTCTCCGCCTTTACTTATTTTGTCCCGCCACCAGGATACACCTCCATGGGTGTTAGAGATCAGACTCTTGCTCACCTCAGAGCCCAGACGGACACACAGTAGGTACCCCCCCAAAAAAAGATTCTTAAATGAATGAGTTGTATAAAAGCCGTTTTTCTCAGCCTTTGCTGCAGAGTAAGGTCACTGGGGAGGGAATGTGCTTTTAAAATTCCTGCATCCCAGCCAATAGCATCAGAACCCTGGGGCGGACCCAGGTGTCCGCGCCTTATAAAGCTCTCAAAGAGACTCCAGCTGCGGCCAAGAATAAGAACCACTGGCTTAATTCTTAAATCCTCGCTGATCAAGAGCCTGTTCATTCCTCACTGGGTGGGACTTTCACACGGTGCAAATGACAGCAGCTCTCCACTGCCTTGGGTGTCTTGCGTGGGCCCAGCCGCCAGGCCTAGGGGTGACTGGCGGAGGAAGCTCTTAGGCTGAAGTCCTTTGTGGAAGAGAAGTGCCCTCCTCACGTCCCGGGCCTCAGCTCAAAGCGACGGGATCTGCAACCCGCACAGGTGATGCTGGAGGTGCTCACACACACCTGCACGGCTTGCCATGTGGCGCTGCTTTCTCCCATGAACTGTGGGGCTTTGGCGACTCTCGGAGAACGACGATGATCTCAGTAGAGAGAGAGAGAGAAATGAGACAGATCCCCAGATTACCCTGGGCAAGAAGGAAGCTCATGTCTGCTGGCTGTGCCGCTGGAGTATAGCCAAGTGTCGTCAGGAAATGACATACCTCCTGCTCCTACCTAAGCAATGCTTCCCTCCCTGGGAGGTCATCAGAACCTCTGCCTGTTTCACAGGCTCACAGGCCTGTCCTGGGAACCACTGCCCTCCCTGCCCGCCCCCCCGACCCCCCGCCCCCGCTAAAGACTGCAGTCAGCCCGCATCCAACCTAAAGGCGCTCTTGAGGCCAGGGCAGCTAGTGAGAGAAAAGGCACCCAGCACTGTGCCCGGGGCTCTCCCCACACGAGCTCTTTCGTCCCAGTGGTTGTCACAGGGAGGTAATGGTCTTCGCTGCACAGGGAGAAAACTGAGGTACAGTGGGGTTTAGAGGCTGTGACTAAGGACCCCTAGCCAGCTCCGTCTCAAGCAACTATGTGGTGCATTGGAACACCAGGTGGAGTTCATCAACAATTAAGATCTCAGACCGGCTATGTGACCTTGGCAAAGTCATTTGACCTTCCTAAATCAGTCTCCTTATCTGTAAAATCCAGGAAATAGTACCTGCCTCCAAGGCTTATTGTAACAGATATATTAGGTTGGCCAAAAAGCTCGTTGGGTTTTTTTCATAAGATGACTGACTGGTAGCGCTTAGTTGTCTTTAGGTTCATTTGAAACAATTTTGTTAGATTGCATTGTGACGGCTGTCATATTAATGTGCATTTTTAAAAATTATCAAAATTGGTGAATTATTGTGTAGCCATTTTAATATTGAAGATGGAAGAAAACACACATTTTTGGCATATTATGCTTTATTATTTCAAGAAAGGTGAAAAGGCAACTGAAATGCAGAAAAAGATTTGTGCAGTGTATGGAGAAGATGCAGTGACTGATTGAATGCGTCAAAAGTGGTTTGCGAAGTTTCGTGCTGGAGGTTTCTCACCGAACGATGCTCCACGATCGGGTAGACCAGCTGAACTTGATAGCGATCAAATCAAGACATTGCCTGAGAACACTCAGCATTCTACCACACGGGAGACAGCTGACATTCTCAAAATATCCAAATCAATAAAGTTATTGGTGAAAATGAAAAATGTCTTTTAATTTATGGAAAAAAAATGGATTTTTTGGCCAACCCAATAAAAACACTAGACAGAAGCATGAAGCAGAGAAACTTCTCAATAAATGGTAATTATAGTATTATTCTCTGTGGCTCCCAAATCCTTCTTTCCATTACACACTGCTGCTTCTCAGAGGAAAATTACTTCAATTCATATGTGAGTTAAAGTTCTTTCATGTGTATGAGCCCATTTAACTGGCAGTGGCCCTATAAAGTTGAAAGTTTCATCTGTCGCCCCATTGTGTTTGCTCTTTCGATGAAGACACTGGGGTCCAAGGAGGTCAAGGCACCCGCTCAGATCCCACGGGAGTGAGTGGAAGATGTCCCAACTCCTTGTTGAGAACCTTCTCCACCACACAGTGACAGCCACAGAGGCCCTGGCTGACGCCAGCCCCAAGCAGAGGTTACATGCTGGGCTCCCTGGGAAAGACAGAGGCGGGAAAGTCTGAGGTGGGAGGGGGTGCAAATAGGAGGGTGGAGCTGGCCCTTGATGTGGTGGCTGGGCCCAGTGGGGCTCTCTGTCACCACAGTCTTAGGGTTTGGCTGGGACAGCCACCCCCATTTCCGCTGGTGTGGCAATGACGGGTGGATCTGGGAACCCAAGCCAGGAGGGGTTGGGGAAGGGAGGGGATGCTGTACCTCGTCTGGCCTGTGGCTCGGTCATGGGGGTGGGGTCCACTCCTGCCCTGTTTCACTTCCATCAGCCGGCCCAGCTCCTAGACCCCAGCCTCTCCACAGGAGCAGGCAGCTTCCTCCTGGTGAAGCACGTTAACTAGAAGGCTCTCCTGAAGGGTGATAAGGTGCCAGCAGCAGGTGATGACACTTAATGAGCTGATATTGGGAGGCACCTCTTCAAGGTGGTTAGAGACACTGTCACGTGACAGAGGTTGGTAGCGATTGGCTGTAACCGGAACCCTGGGTGACAGGAGCCTCTGGGAGTGGGGCAAGCCAAGAAGGCGAGATTCCTTGTTAACAAACAAGTAACCTGCTCTGTGCAGGTTTGAACTTGGACTTCAGAGGATCTGTCCACAGCTTTGGGGAAACTACTTGCAGTAGGACCAGGGGGAAGAGGAACAAGACCAGCAAACTAATTTGCAGTGCCCAATGCAAAAGGAAAATCCAACCTCTTGTTCAAAAACTGTTAAGAGTTTCAGGAAAGTGACAGCAGACAAGCCCAGCTGGGGACCCTTGTAAGCACAGATCACATGCCCATGAAATCGCCCTGAAGTGGGGCCTGGGGAAAGTGAGCAAAGGATGGAGCCACATGAAGGGCCGCCACAGGGGTCTTCTTCTGGCCTGGCGGCCTCCTGAGCAAACACAGAGAGCCCGTGAACACACAGGTGAATCAACCGCCATTTCCTAAAGGGACCGCACGCTCCACCGAGGCGTTTGCCGCTTTCCCAAGAAACCAGTCCACCATGGCCAACCAGCAGCCTCAGGGTGTGCAGGTCTTGCCTTATTTGGAGGAAGGGCATTTAAAATTCACCTCCAGCTTGGGGGGGCTCGCAATGCTGGGAGGAGATGTCATGCTCAGAGACCTTCTGGGAAAGGGGCCTCTGGAGCTGTTCCTCCGATTCACCCAACTACGACCTAGGGTGCTGGCCTTTGGCAAGCGCTAAGGGGGATGGCCCAGAAAAGAATCCGTTTACTAAGCATGGGCTCAGTTGGCCCTGTCCTTCATTCCCCGCCCTGGGGTTCATGTGGCTGGGAAGACTGATGTCTCCCTTTCACCAGAAGGATCAAAACCAGCTTTCAGAGCAACATACGCCAGGGGTAATTTTTAGCCCAGACGTAACTTTCTAGTTCCTTTTTCCTACCCCTCATTTCTCAGTTGGCTTTAAAGAGGCCACAGAGAGCTGAAAAACAAATCCAAGTTTAAAGAGACAAGTGCAAAAATGCAAACTGGGCAAGGGGACAGAGCCGCCAGCTGGACAAAATGTGCCTGGAGAACAGCGCCCTCCGCTTGGCAGGTGCCGGAGATTTATGGTTGCGTTTTGCAGACGTTTCATCACGTTATGAGCCAGCTCAGGAGACCCTCATAAAACTCTTATATGAAAGAACAAACTAGCTGATAAAAGTCAGCTGCTGCCTATAAACGCGCTGTGGGGATTGCAATTGAGTGGAGGATTTATTAGTCTGGGCTCTCTGTGCAAATTAAGTCCTACTGCACGCGCCTGAACGGGGAAGAGAAGAGCCTGAGCGCGGAGGGTTGCTCCGGCTCACGTGATGACCATCGGCCGCCGGCCGTGCTCACTCCCTCCCCTGTCACTTGCTCCGTTAAGAGACCAGAGGGAAGATTCTGGCTGAAATTAAGCTGCTGGGGATCTGCTCTTACATTCCGCCCTCTTGCCTCCCACAAAAGCCCACAGAAAGAATCAGCCACTCTCCTCCATCCGCTGCATGCCCTGCACATCCCTTAAGGAGGCACTTCTCACGACGCGCTTATGTATCTGTCTGGCCTACTCAGCTGTGTGCTTCTCTTGCTTATCTTTGTATCACCGGTGATGGGCTCTGTGCTGGGCACACTGGGAGGCCTCTGAATGCGTCTATACAGACGTGGCAGGCTGTACGGCACCATGTTCGTGTTCTTACTACCCCACTCCAAACAGCAGGGAGGGGCAGGGGAACGGAGCCCGTTGGAACTGAGGGCAAGGTAGGCCCTGGGAAGCAACAAAGAGAGGCGGTGCAATGAGGAAGTTATTTAAGGCTGGTTTCTTCCCCAGAGAAGGACAATCTTTGTGGCTCCTCTACCCAGCGCTCTCTCTCTCTCACTCTCTGATCTGCTTCTTTTCTGAGGATTAAGGTTCTTTCTTAAAGACAGTGAGTGGTACTTGGTAAGAAGGCTGACACCCAGGCCCTCCCCACACATACGGGGTCAGAATCTCTGGGGCCGGGGCCCTATTATGCTGTACCAGCCTCAGAAAAAAAGGACTTGACTTTGCACTGTAGAAACCAAGAAGGAGCCTTCCAGGAATGATGGGGAGGAGGAAGAGTGCCCGGAAGGGGCAGCCCCTCCCACCATCATTCCTTAAGGACTGGCTTTCTCCTCCCAGCCCCTGGCATAAAGGACAAAAGTGTAAGGCACGGGCAGACAGCCCCAGGGTTCACTCCGGCCCTCCTGGCTGCGGGATCAGAAGGGAGGGTAACTGGCACGGTCGCAGCTGCCAAGAGCCCTGGAGGCCTCCTGTGCCCATGCCATGCCACCTGGGGGCAGCGCTGCACTTGCCTCTGCTGTTTGGAGGATCCTGCCATTTGAGGGGTTGGGTCTTCAGGAAACCCAACCCTTGTCATAGCTTTTGCCTTCCGTGGCAGAGAGGAAACTGTGGTGTAAGGGAAAGACCCCTTTCACCAGAACCGAGAGAATCCTGGCAATGTCACTGATGAGCTATAGGCACTTGGAAAGCGCTACAGCCCTTAAAGCTTCCTTGGTTCACAGCACAGAGCTGTGCACTTAGTAGGTGACTAATAAATCTCAAGTGAATGTCAACCCGTTAAATGTTTATAAATTTACCAAAAGCCTCCTCACTTAAAACTTACAACCCTGTGAGGATATGTATCATCTCCATTACACAGACAAAGAGAAACTTCGAGGGGAAATGACTTAACCAAGGTCCCACGCACTGAGCCCTGAACCCAGGTCTGGGTCACGTGCAATTCAGAAAGCGCTCCCTGCGTTGGTTATCAAAGCGCTGGCCCCTTCCCCTCATTCCTGAGCCTGCTTCTCCAAATGCGCAGTCTCCCCACCTTCTCACGAGACGGGATTAATAACAACCCAATGCGCGAACAAGTTGCAGGTGGTACCTCGCCCGTCCTCCTGATTAAAGTCAGACAATATACAATCGCCATAAAGCCTGGGCTCTCCTAGGGTGGGGAGTTCTTCTCTTCGGGGCCTGGGATCCCACTGGCTTTGAAAAACCCCTACTCTGCCTACGAGAACAATCTCAAGGTTGATTTCTAAATGTGGATGGGGTGGAGACGGGAAAGAAAACAACCTAAGTTCAATTTCATCCCAACAGATTGTCTCACTGACAGGGAATGGGGTTCTGAACACAGAGTCTACTTTCCCATCGAAAGGAAACAGAGAACTCACATGTGCTACCTCAGCCCAAAGCCACTGGCGCAGTTGGGAGAGTGTTAGAAGGGCTCTGACTGCGACAATTCTCCCTAAATTAGTTTCTAAATTTAATATGGTTTCAAAAGAAATCCCAATAGAAGTTGTTTTGTGTTGTTTTGTTTTGTTTTGTTAATTGGGGCTGAGTGGGTGGGATGGGATTAGCTAGCTGAAAGACAGCGTCAGGAGCCGGGTGGGAGTGGAGGGAGGGCTCCTGACACCTAACGCATACTGGGCCTTTAGAAACAGCCTACCTCTCCTTCAGTAAGGGGCTAATTAAATAAAACATGGTATGCCCACCCAACAGAAAACTCTGCAACTGGTTTAGAAACAATTAAAGAAGCTCTTTATGTGTTCATACAGAACGATCTCCAAGATTTGGAAAGTAAGAAAAACAAGGTACAAAACTGGGCATACAGTATTTTACTATTTACATACAGTTATGGAGAGTACACACAAACGTATCTGCTTTTTGTATTAGTTATCAATTGCTGTGGAACCAATTACCCCAAAACTTAATGACTTAAAACATTTATTATCTGTTCCACGGGTCAGGGGTCCGGGCACGGCCCAGCTGCTTGCCCATGGTGTAGGGCCTCATGAGGTGGCAGTCAAGGCCGTTAGCTGGGGCTGCGGTCTCACCTGAAGTCTCAGCTGGGGGGTGGGGGTCTGCCTTCAAGCTCACGCAGGTGGCTGCCGGCAGGCGTGGGTCTCTCACAGGCCCCACATGGGGCTGCCCCAGCGTCGCAGTTGACTTCCTCCAGGGTCGCTGCGCAAATAAGCGACAGCACTCAGCATGGAGGCCGCAGCTTTTGTCACAGACTAGTTAGGGAGGTGACAGCCCACCGCTCCTGCAGTGTTCTATCCCCTAAGCAAATCCGCAAGTCCGGCCCACACTGAAGGGAAGAGGTGTACCCGGGCGTGAGGTGGTTGGGGACCGCTGCTGGCTACCTCGGAGGGCGCCCAGGCAGAGAGCGCTTCCGGAAGGGTGCACCGGAAACATGAAACACTGGTTGTCTCCAGGAAAGGGAGCTGAGTAACTGGAGGGGAGCTTTTCAATGAATACGCTTTTACACCTTTGAATTTTGTGTAAAGCAACAAGAATAATGCCTGGCATACAGCGAACTTTGCTGAGACCGTTCCCTGTGCGTGGAACACCCTGTACTCCTCTCCCAGTGCCAAGGAAAATTAGCCTCGGGCCTGCCTGAGATGTCACTATGAAGCACTGGCACCAGCAGTTTCTTCCCGTCTCTCCTCCCACAGCACTGTTTTTACCTCAGATGCGACACTTTTCTTACTGTATTACAATTCAAATCTCTTCAATTCAGTCTGGCCCTTGGGTCATCGGTATCAACATTACCTGGAACCTTGTTAGAAATACAGAATCTAGAACCCCACCCCAGAACTACGGAATCAGAATGTAAATTTTAACAAGATACCAGGGATTTATATACACATTAAAGCTCGAAAAGCACTGGTTTAAATCTTTCCCTAGTTGAACTATAAACCTTTCCGGAGCTCTTTCATCTCGGCCCTTAGTACATATCATAAGACGTGATCACCTGGCGCTGGGTCGGGGTACTCCCGCCCATGCAGCTACTCTCAAGATCAGAGGAATGTGGCAAGTCAGTTGCCAGCACTGATCATAAAACGCATGTCATTTTAGGAGCCCCACTATCCCCAGTTACTTCTCTCAGACGGCAAGAGCAACAGAGGACACCTTGGAAGCAAGGCATTCAGTCATTCATGCTGCACCACCTCCCCCTGGTGGTAGGCTCTGGAAACTGAAATGGGCTTGACAGTAAGGAGCTATTGCAATTGGAAAACAATCAGTTTTCTATCAACATCGCCCTTATTTCTTTAAATCATCAGTCATTTTCTTGTTCTTCAAGGAATCGGTTATTGACACAAATACACAAAACCAGGACTTAGTATCAACCAAGCTCAGAGCTTTGGGTGATGCCGAGGACGGTGCCACTGCCAGGGGTGTCCAACCTGTGGCCCACGGGCCGCATGCAGATCAGGATGGCTATGAATGCGGCCCAACACAAAGCTGTAAATTTACTTAAAACATTATGAGGTTTTTTGGTGATTAAATGTCACAGTGTATTTAATGTGTGGCCCAAGACAACTCTTCTTTTTCCAGTGTGGCCCAGAGGTGCCAAAAGGTCGGACGCCCCTGCCTCCCATCCTTTCCTTCCCGACGGCTTCAGCGGCCGCCGCTTCTGCCCCCAGGGCTTTGCAGGGCCTCTCCGCGTTCTCTGCCTCCCCCCGCCCCCCTGAGCCTCGGGAAGGAGTGAGGGATGGCCCAAGCCCTAATGTCAGGAACATCTGGCGCAATCCTCCCAAGAGCCAATCCTGGGCTCTGGACCACTTTTCAGATATGTCCAGTTGCAATGCTGACTTTTCTGAAGAAATACCAGAGTGCAGCACTGTCGGTCTTCAACTGTACGCCCCTGGTCTCCAGAGAAACACACAGCTTCCTTACTCTTCCAGGAAGAAGGACACAGTCAATAGGATATCTGGAACAGGAAGAGAGGAGCTGTGACATGCCACCCCTCCAGAGAACACAAAACATCAGACTGAGGACAGAAGACGCAGGCACTGCGAGTGCCTCTCCAGAACGCGTCCAAAGACGCGAGACACGAGGAAGGGAGGAGGAGGGCGAGGTGTGAAGGAACAGGCAAAAACCAGTACCGTGTACCAGGTCCTGGTGTTCATCTTCCGAAATTCGGTCCCAGGCCTGGGGCAAAGCTCGGATGTTTGCCAAGTCTCCCCACTGGATGGAGGACAGGAGGTACTTCCTCTTCAGGTACCTGCCTGGAAGTTAAGGACTGCTCAAAAGAAAATGAAATATGTCGAAGGAAAAAACCAACCAACCCCGGAGAGGGCTACAGGGAGCATGAAAGCGCAAGTGCAGCCGCCACGCAATTTCCCAGGTTGGAAGGTTCACCCGCGCCACGGGCGTCTCCTGGGCACCTCTTCACTCGAATGGCTCTGGGCTACAGGGACAGAGGAGTGGAGTACCGCACCGCACCTGCCATGTAGGACCTCACCGTGGTGAGGAAAACCAGACACTGAAAAGAAAGAACCTAATGACATACAAGATAAAACTCAGTGGAAGTTCGGAGGATGAATTCACCGAGTTTAAAAGGTAGCGGGAAGATTCCAGCTGGTCGGAAAAGCACAAGCAAGAGCACGGAACTGGTGAAGCCTGGAATGGGTTCAGGGACGAGGGCACCTTCCCGTGTGGCTGGCTGGCATGGCACGACGTGCAGAGTAGGAGAAAGGGTGGCTGAAGAAGGCGGGCTGAGCCGGAACCCAAGGAGCACTGCAGCCCAGCGTGGGGATCCTGCATTTTGCCCTCCTCCCAGAAGCAGCTACCGAAAACTCCTATACACGCCACAGGATCAGAACTCAACCTCCTGAAGAAATGTGGGGTGAGGCCACTCGCTGGGGACGGCTTAGAGGGAAAGCAGCAAGAGACCGAAACCTGCCAAGAAGTTGCATGTAATTAAAAGCACAAGAGAGAGGTAAGAAACTATGGAAGAGGCGGTGGGGATAGAGAAGGAAAATACAAAACGCAGTAGGCAAACAGAATCAAAGAACTTGCCAGGTGACTGTGTGAACGTGCTCAGAATAGCACCTGCCATATAATAAGTGCTCGTGACGTCAGCCGCAGCTACAGCTCCTACTGCCCATGCGGCTCCCACCACCATGGTTGTTGCAATTAAAAACGGAAACAGAGGAAGGGGGAAGATACTGCTTAAGTCTCCAGTCTGGGAGATTACACCAGGTTGAGTCTACAACTAAAGGAAAAGGGAGTTGCATGTGAGTGTCGGAGGAGTTCAAGTCTAAATCTGAGTCTGTAGTTGCACGAGCAATCCAGTTGGAGGCATGTACAGGAAACTGAGAATCGAGACAAGAGACCAGAATAAAGGCTGGATTTGAGAGTTACTCAAATGAAGACAGAAACTTAAGCCAGTGGGTAGATGCGAGTACCAGGCAAGAATCGAGAGAAAAACGTCAGAAAAACTAAATGGTCTTTCCGTTTCTACCCTTGCCCCATACCACCCAAAGTCTTTCTTCAGAACAAAGCCAGGGTAGCCCTGGCCAGTGTGGCTCAGTTGGTTAGAGCGTCGTTCCATACACTGGAGGGTCGTGGGTTCGATTCCTCATTAAGGCACATGCCTAGGTTGTAGAAGTAGCTGAAGCAACAAACCAGTACTAATCCATGTTTCTCCCACATTGATGTTTCCGTCCCTCTCTCTCTCCCTCGTTCCCTCTCTCTAAAGTCAATATGCATGTTCTTGGGTGAAGATTAAAAAAAAAAAAGGCCAGAGTGGTTCTGTTAAAAACATAGGTTTGATTATGTTAAAACCTTCTAATAGCTTTCCATCTCACTCAGAGTAAAGCCAAAATCCTTTCGGAGACCTCGAGGCCCTGCAAGGCCGAGCCCTTCTCTCGGACTGCACCTCCTATTGGGCTTCTCCCTCTTCGCTCTGCTCTGGCCGCATGGGCCTTCTCATTATTTGCTGAACATACCAGGCACGTGCTCACCTCAGGGCCTTTGCACTGATGTCTTTTCTCAAATGTCACTTTCTCAGTGAGGCCTACTTAAGATCACAGCCCCACCCACACCCCTCACCTTCTCTGCTTTATTTTTCCCCATAGTACTCATCACCATCTGACAGTCTGTATGTTTTCCTTTTTTATTGCCTATCTCCCAGCAACTAGAACAAGGTCTGGCAGGTGGTAGCTACTCAATAAATGAGTTGAGGAATAACTATAAGAAGAATCCAAGTTCAGGAGCCCAAAAGAGCTGACCCATACTATAGTTTTGCAATCCTGTGAAAATGGAAACTAAAAGACTTCCTGGAACAGCTCTGGATACCACCTGAAACTTGTGCAAAGGATATGAACTTCGATAATGTCTCTCAATATCTTGCAACCATTCCAGCATCTCAGCCACAGAGGGGCTCACGACTGAAGCCTGCAGGACAGCGTCGATGCCGATGGTGTCTGCGTGCCGCTCATAGATCTGAAGCACTTGTTCCACACGGCTGCTGACTGTGTCACGCACCTTGAGGAGGGCAGCTCTGGGGGAAAGGGTCTGATATTAGGCAGTCATGAGAAAGGCCTAAGGCAGGGTTCTTCACCCTTGGTGCACCGACACCTCAGGCCAGATGACTCTCTGTGGTGGACACTGCCCTGTGCACTGCAAGATGTTCAGCAGCATCCCTGGCCTCTACCCACTAGATGCCAGCACCAAACCATGCCCGCACTCTTAAGTAGTGACAATCAGTAATGTCTCCAGATAATGCCAAACGTCCCAAAGGGAAAAACAGCCTCCAAATGACATTCATTCAGCTAAGCAGACTGGTAACGGTGCCTTGGAGGTAGGGGTGGCTCAAAAATTAGAGCTGTGTGATTAGCCTAGCTGCCAGCGAAAGTAAAGACCAAAGGGCCTGTCTGGGGCTGCCATAAAGCTATATAAGAAAGGCAACCGCTTATACAGAGTCCCATGTGATGTATGTGAAAAGGGAGTAAGAGGAAACTGAAGCAACGAGCCGGTACTATCCACATGCTACCTATCCCCAGTCTAGTACATTTTTGAAGAGTAAAGTTTGGCTTGTGGTACACACAGACTACTATGAACTTAGGAAAGTTACTTCTTCTCCATCATATATAAAACCAGTCTGTTTTGCTCATTGTGCATCTAAGTACCTAAAACACTGATACGGACAAACACTGGGTGAATGAATAAAAAGGATGATTGTGAAGATTAAATGCAATAATGCATAGGAAGTGCTTAGAGAAGTTTCCAGCTTATTGTAAATATTATTATTCCACTGGTGACTGCAAGGGGCCCAGCCACCAAGAAAAGATTAATTTCCCAACGAGCAAGGTATTCTTTGGCTTAAAATTGTGGCTTTCAAAAATGTTTGATTATGACCCACGATTTAAAAATAGACTTAAAATAACAGTCCAATATCCACACAAACCTGTAATCAATTGAAATAAAAGTTCATTACCTTAGAATGTACCACAGCATAATTTAATTGACTATCTCGTCTACTCAGCTAAGGCACTAAATCTGGTTCATTGTTGTGTTCGCAGCACCTTGTGCTCGGCATCCCACTGGTGCTCAGGAAATGTATTTTGTACAATTGAATACAAAGAAGGTCCCCATTTTTGAGTTTTGTGTTAGTCTATGGCACATACTCTATTAACAGGGGTGTCCAACCTGCAGCCCACACAAGGCCCAGGATGGCTACGAATGTGGTCCCCAAAACAAAATCATAAATTTACTTAAAACGCTATGAGATTTTTTTGTGATTACATGTTGCAATGTGTTTAATGTGTGGCCAGTATGGCCCAGAGATGCCCAAAGGTTGGACACCTCTGCACTAGAACATTCTTTTGTTCTGGTCCAGGAAAGGTCACGTGTATCCTGTCTTTTCTCTATCTTCATAACCTATAACTCTGAGATAGTCTAACATTAGGCATAAGGGCTGACAGGTGTACTACTCCCGGGCACAGAGACACCAAGGTACAGCAGAACAAAGTGATGCTTAAGAGCTCTGGCCCTAGTGTCAGGCACACTTGGGTTAGAATCTCAGCTTTGCTGTTTACTAGCTGTGAGGCCAGGGAGGCAATGTGTTTGAATCTCCGTTTCCTCACCTGCAAAATAGGATTAAGTGAGGATAAGGTACAGAGATGTTGAAAAGATTTTATGCATTAACACATGTAAAACCTTTAACTCTTACTTCCACCAAGTTTACAGTAGACCCTTAAACAACATGGGCTTTAATTGTGCAGGTCCACTCATACACGGACTTTGCATTGTTCAAGGGTTATATCATGATGGGGCATCCGGTAGGGGGAGGGCCAGCTGTATTTATATGTAGATTTTCATCACAACGGAGGTGATTGCTAACCCTTCTTTTCAAGGGTGAACTGTAATTCCTCTTTGCTTTTTACCAAAGAAAACTATAGAGAATAAGCACTCTCCACTGCTTTTCTGTTTTACTTTTTAAGCTTCTACTAAGTCCACCACTGCCGTGCCCAGCCTCTGACAAGGGAAATGCCTGCCAGAAAATGGTTTTTTGACGGAGGTCTCACTGCCAACAGATGCAAAGGAGGGAAGGCTGGGACACCTCCAAATGCCAGGCTCTCAAGTAAAAACCCCCGCTCTGACTGATCGTAGCTACGTATTGGACACCCGGTTTTAAAACCTCTGCGCCAAGAAAGGGAGCCATGGAGCCTCTTACAGCCTATCCCCTAGCTTGTCCAGGATGATGTCACCAGCCTCCAGCTGCTTGCGCCTCAGCCGCTCCTTTAAATCTGGGAAGGCCCGAAGTGCCGGCACCTCCTCAAACCGCAGACCCTGCGCCGCCTGCAGCTGCTCGGCCAGATTGCTGAGGGAGGCCAGGAGGGGCTGGCAGTCCCTCAGAGCGCTCCGCCACAGGCCCTGCTGCTCCTCCACGACGGGGAAGCACTTCTTTAGGGCCTCCTGCACCGCAAGCAAAGGCTGATCCTGAGTCATCTTCTGTTGGGGGGAAAAAAAACAAAGAAAAACACAAACAGCATTCGGGTCCCCAGTCGGTAGGGGAGGTACCAGATCAAGGGTGGGAGTTATTTCCGTTCTCGGGTGAATTTCTGCTAAACCAGGGTTTCCAGGTAGGGCTGTCTATCTCCCCCAATAGGAGCGCCCGGTGCGAGGTGCAGTCTTACCTTTAGAGGGTCTCTCGGGAGGCGGGGCTGGTGTCTCCCACCTCGGTTCCCCGACTATCCCCACGGGGAGGCTCTTTTGGGGCTCGGGCAGTCTCCTGCTGCAAACTGCGGATACCCGGGTCCAAGCCTGGTCTCCCCAGCGCCAGACCTATGTTTCCGGTGCCGAAAACTTATACTCCTCTCCTTGAGACTGCCGGCCGCTTCCTTTCAGCCAGCGGGAAAACTTAAAGTTTAAGGTCCTCCAACTTTGAGAACCCGCCGAAGCCGCCAGCATGCGCCCCGGGTTTGTCTGGGCCTGGCCCCGCACGCAGTTAAGTCGCGAAAATATGTCGTTACCGCACTGCTTTCTGGGTACTGTAGTCCTACGTGTGAGCTGGCGGCCTGACGCGGAGCTTCCTTGTGATTGGATGCCGTGGACCCCTTCTAAGATGGAGACTTCTCATTCGTCAGTCTGTGGCAGTTTGAATTTCGTGCGGGCGGTCGCAAATCCTGTTAGCGGCTAAGCCGCTCGCTCACAGCTAGAGCGGCCAGATTTTTTTTCAGCCCTTGGTTTGGGACCCGCAGGTACGTTCCGTGCAGCTTCTCTACGCCCAGGCCCTGAAGGCCAGCCCCCCTCCTGAACCCTTTGGGGCGCCCGTTCGCCCCCTCCCGCCCCTTCGTGGCCCCCTACTTTCCCTTCCCCGTTTCCGCCCCTAACCGCCTGTGCTCGGTCCCCCGCTCCCCGCAGCCTCCACCGAAGCGCCATGGCTCCGTCTAGGAAGGGCAGCAGCAGTGGGGTGACCAAGGCCAACTCGTTACGGAGCCGGAAGCTCGCCTCCTTTCTTAAGGACTTCGATCGTGAAGGTAAGGAGCCGCGCCCGGGTCGTCGCGGCTGCCTGGGCCGATCGCGGGGTGCTGGCGGATGGCGCGGGCAGCGCGGATCCAGGCTCCCTCCACCCGCCGGGTGACCCGTGTTCTGTCGGCTTTTCCCTATCGCAGTGCAAATACGATCCAAGCAGATCCAGTCGGACAGGCTGAACCTCCTCAAGGAGCTAGACAACATGTACAACATCGAGATCCTGCGGCTCCCCAAGGCGCTGCGCGAGATGAACTGGCTCGACTACTTCGGTAAGCGCTGCTCGAGTTTCCCCGGCTTCGCCCTGCAGCCTCCGCTGCGGTTACCGCGACAGCCTTCACCTTAGATAAGCCTTCCGCGATGACTAGGAGAAACAGCAGGCTTAGTGCCGCCCGCCGCTCCCTATCTCACTTCCCCGCTTAAAAAACCTCCCTGGCACTGACCGGAGTCTACTCCTGCGGACAGTCAAACGTTTTCTCTAAAAGACCAGATAGCAAGTGCCTTGGGGCCCCTGAGCCAGAAGGCTCTCTGTCCGACCGCTCCGCTCTGCTGTTACAGTTCCAAAGCAGCTGTGATGAATGGGCATGGCTGTGCTCCAATAAAATTTATTTATGGAGGCGCTGAAGTAATACGTTCGACGTAAACTTCATGTGTCAGGAAATAATCTTTTTTTGATATTTTATCCAACCATTTTAAAAAGGAATGAATGAATGAATGATTTGGTTTTGTTACCAGAGCTCAGATGAAAGGATAGGCTGCTTATGGAAATTGTCCATTTAAAAAGGGCAAATCAAATTGTGAAATGCAAGGACCCAAGAGCTTTCCTGGCCAGAGAAAAACCCCAGCCTGTACCCCACCCCTTGTTAAATATCCAAGGAAATCCAAGAGGTTGCCCTTTCTGTGGGGTTACCCTTTTTAAATTATGTTTATTAATAATTACCCAGTAT
This sequence comes from Mormoops blainvillei, assembly GCA_004026545.1. Lineage (NCBI taxonomy): Eukaryota > Metazoa > Chordata > Mammalia > Chiroptera > Mormoopidae > Mormoops > Mormoops blainvillei. The sequence continues at coordinate 42,853 of PVJD01008294.1, read as the reverse complement.
GTAGCCTCCTTCTGGAATGAGAATGCACAGTCCCCTCAAATAGTAGACATTTAACGTTTCTTTTGGCCTGCCCTTTTATTTAGTAATGTGTTTGTACATTTCTACAAATACTCATTGAGCGTGTAATCAGTCCCAGCGTTAGTGCTGAAGATGCATTGGGCAGTAAAACAGACATCGTACCTACAATCAGAAACTTACAAGTTAGTAGGGCAGGGTCATTTTAAAAATGCACATATTATTATATAGGTAAAGTTGTAAGTACTGCAAAAGAGATAGAATAGAGTAGTGGTCAGTAAGCACAGGTACGTGGTGCTTCGTATGCCAGGCAGACATTGTACCAAGTGTTTTACACGCACAGTAACTCCTCACTTGATGTCCTCGGTAGGTTCATGGAAACTGAAACTGTATGTGAAACGACATATAACAGAACCAATTTTATCGTAGACTAATTGATACAAACGAAAGCTAAATTCCTACAGCATACTTATTTCTGGTCACAAAAACATCACCAAATTTCTGAATAAAGACCCAAAACACTTCCGATATTAAACATTGAAGTAAGTGTGAGCTATACATACACTTAAGAAAGATTAATAAAAACGAGAGAATTAATATTTTCCAACCCATTTATTCCACCTCAGGGTCACGGGTGCCCAGAGCCCCTTGGCCACAAGGCAGGAACCAACCCTGGACAGGACACCCTTCCATCTAGGACACCCTTCCATCACATACCCCCACATTCACTCAGACTGGGGCAATTCAGACACATCAGTTCACCTCACATGCACAGCTTCAGGGTGTGGGGGGAAACCTGAGTATCTGGAGAAAACCCACACAGACATGGGGAGGACTTGCAAACTCCACACAGAGAGTGACCCCAACCGGGAATTGATTTTTTTCATCAACCTCACAATGAAACAATGTTGAATGAAACTGCGTTATTCAAAGATTTACTATATTGCCTAATTTTATCTTCATGACAGATGTATTATTAATATTATCCCTATTTTATAGATGACCAGATTAAGGCACAGAAAGATTGGTTACTTTGCTCAGGATCTCATGAGCTAGTTAGTGGTGGAGTCTCTCTGAATGCAGGCATATTCTGGTTCCAAAGCCTGAGTTCTTAACTGTCATGCAGGCTACTACGAGAGTTTCTAGCAGGAAGGCCTAACGTAACTCTATCTTACATCTAACCTTGCATGGACCACTTCACTCAAAACACATTTACTGCATGCCTAAAAATATGACTGTATGTCATATTTTGCCAGAAACTATGGATGTTATCTCTGTCCTCAAGGAAGTCAGTTCCAGGTGCAGTGGACATGGGAACTGCTTTGCGTAGTTGTTGGGTAGGGTAAGGGTGAACAGCTACCTCAGCGCTTTATGGCAGTCTGCTGTAAAAGACAGAGTTTAGGGTTTGAGCTGTTTCAAAGGATGAATTAGAAATTTGTTGGATGCAGAGGAATATTTTGTGCAGAAGAAATAGTAAACCCCGGAGCACTGAGTCAGGAAAGACAGTGGCACGTTTGGAAACTAACAGAAACTTTCTGGTGTGGTAGAATGCAGACTAGGTCATGAGGGTGTGAGTCAAGCTTAGAGAAAGATTAGACTAGTTTATCAGGGTCCTTCAGTGTTGGACCAAGGGCTTAAATCTGGTCATGGGAAGGTGATTTATCGTTCGAACCTCATAGTAACTGGACAAAATGATCTTTTTAAAGCCCTTGGAGGAAGCAAGCAGGCCCTGGAGGAGGCAGCAACGGTAAGTGACTTGTCCTATTTTTGGAACTATGTTGGTTGGTTTTTTAAGTTGCGTCTATTCATGAAATTGAACCAGTGAGTGCTTACTGTGTAAGAAGTTACTGTGGGGACATTATCTGCTTGTGTCAACTGAGAAATCAGTTGTTAAATGCTGAGTACATGAAGCACAGCTAATTTGGAGGCCTAGGAAGGGAGGTAGTTCTATGTTTGGCAGATTCTTTGCAGCCCTTGCCCTGACCTCTGCAGGGGAAGTAGAAAGCCTCAGGTCCAAGTTCCTTTAAGACCCTAGGTCAGTATACAGTGACTGCACTGCCAGGTGACAAAGAGACAGTTGCTTTATCATGCCATACCCAAGCTGTGCTCTTGCTTGGGACTCTGAGGATTCCCCACCCGCTTTTGCCTCCTTCCTCCCAGCATCAGTACCAGTAAGATATAAGGCAAAGAGCTAGTCCTGGCTGATGTGGCTCAGTGGATTGAGCGCTGCCCTGCGAACCAAAAGGTTGCTGGTTTGATTCCCAGTCAGGGCACGTGCCTGGGTTGCAGGCCAGGTCCCAGGTCCCAAAACATGAATGATTTCTGAGCTTTTCCATTGAATAGGTACAAAGCAGCTACCATAGCTGGGGGATTGCACATCGATGTTTCTCATCCTCTCTCCATCCCTTCCCATCTCTCTAAAAATAAATAAAATCTTTTAAAAAAATAAAATAAAGAGTTAAATCTGTACTGTCTAATACAGTAGCCGCCAGCAATATGTAGCTATTTAAATTAAAGTTAATAAAATTTGAAATTCTTTTGAAATTCTGTTCCTCAGACACACTAGCCACATTTCAAATGTTTAGTAGCCACATGAGACTGGTGGCTACCCTATTGGACAGATCAGAAATAGAACATTCCTACTCTTGCAGAAAGTCCAATTGGTCAGTGTTGGAAGCTGGTCCACAAATGGGCTTCACAGAGACCCGAGGCTCTCCAAACTCATCCATTTGTGTATCTTTCTGAGGAGAAAGTTTATTGTAGCCTTCATCAGATGTGCAAAGTGAACCCCAGAAGCCACATCCTTCTATGAGTCGGTCAGGGTCATTTGGAATCTCAGAGTTTGACGCGGCCTGACTGCAGAGGGTACCCAGTAGCACTGAACAGTAGACCGCCTCCAGCCTCAGATGTTAAAGGTCCTTAGGAGCCAGTTTTTCAAGCAGGAGAAAATTAAGAGTTTGGGGCGAGTGCTGTAGGAGAGAGGTGGGGATAGCTGAAGAATAAAATCAAGAACTAGTAAACATTCTTGGTCCATGCTTTGTCTTTGTGATACGTCCCTCCCATTCACATTTAGATCTAAGGTTTAGAAAGACTTACCTTGAGATGACTTATACTCATTAGCTAATGCCTTGCCCTTTTTAGAACTACAAATCAGAGCTGCTAATGCCATGCGAGATATCCATTGTCATCACACCAAGTCGAGAGAATTCTGTCCTTAACTAATGTGATTTAAAACCAAGAAAAAAATGATGCTTTGGTACAAAGCTCTAATTGTTAAGCATGTAGGGGGCTCACAAGACTACCTCCAGGATCAGTAATTCACTAGGAGGACTCACAGCATATATATATATATATATATATATGGTATATATATGGTAGTACCCCCTTATCCACGGGGAAACATTCCAAGACCCCCAGTGGTTGCCTGAAACTATGGATAGTATCGAACCCTTTATATTACTGCTTTTTTCCCTATACATGTGTACTTATGGTAAAGTTTAATTTATAAATTAGGCACAGTAAGAGATTAATAATAACTAATAATAAAAGAGAACAATTATAACAATATACTTTAATGTTATGTGAATGTGGTCTCTCAAAATATCTTATGGTACTGTACTCAGAAAGCACTGGATGGCTTCCCTCTGGCCCGAACTGGCTGCATCACTGCCCTTGTGCTTCGGGCCACACTGTTAGGTAAAATAAGGGTGACTCGAACCCAGGCACCGCGGTGGCCTGACAACTGAGACAGCCACTAGGGGACTAATGGGCGGGTAGCGCACGCAGCATGGATACGCTGGATGAAGGGATGGTTCTCATCCTGCGACAGAGCTAGACGATGCAAGATTTCATCACACTACTCAAAACAGCACGCAGTTTAAACATGAATGATTTCTGAGCTTTTCCATTGAATATTTCCTGACCGCGGGTGACTGAAGTCGCAGAGAGTGAAATTACGGGTGGGGGCTGCTGCAGTCACACTCTGCTATGATTCATCACCGCGAAAGGGTACAAAGCAAGTCAGCAAAGGGAAGGGGCGCCTGGGGCAAAATCCGGAGGAGACCAGGCGCGCGCTTCCAAGGGTCCTCTCCCAGTGGAGTCACATAGGGCACACTTCAAAACGTGTGAAATGTCATCTACCATAGAAGCATTAGAGATTCACCACCCAGGGTTCTTACTGGGGGCTGGTCACCAAGGCATCTCAGCCTAGCAATACCAAAATTTCAGACTTCCAGAAGGAGAGCACATGTTCGGAATAAACCTATCATTTGTACCAATCTTAGGCACAGGGAGCCACTCCTCTCAGGGAATAGTGGGAACCCTGAAATCCAAGTTCTGGTGCCAGCCACTGGCCAACCATGTAAATAGGCCTTTTCATGGATATCAGCCTTAGGCTTGTTAACTCTTCTACACGTTAGGTGATCAGTGGGCTGTCACTAATGATACCCGCATAATATGCCAATTGATTCTAGAGATGGCAGAAAGTTGGCCACCACTTCCCGTTCCATCCTCTGTATCAGACATCACTAATCTATTGCAGCCCCGTTTCTTGCTAAGCTTGGACAGCCTCAGAAGCCATCTCTGAGTGCTCCATGTAGTTCCTGCCAACCCAGAGATGAAACCTGTGTCATTCCTAGTCAGTAGCAGCTATTCTGATATTTACATGTGCCCTACAAGGAAAAGTCTACAGATCACGCCTGCTCTTAACTATTCCCATACATATAGGTAGTCATCGATGGGAAGAAGTTTAGTTAGAAGGGCGACAGTAGGGCCCTAAGCACAATAGGAAACATTATTGACCCTCTAGACTTAAAAAGAGAAAAATGAGAAAGTCTGACACAGAGCCAGGTGTTATAGAGCATGTGGGTCACTGGGAACTTGTATTGTTTGCTAATGGAATTTAAACAAGTATAACCACTTTGGAAAATAATTTGGCATAATTTTAAGGCCGAACATTTGTGTACCCTACAACCCTGTAATGCCCTATCCCTAAGAATGTAGCCAAGAGAAAACTTGGACATATCTGTGTGATAGTTCAAAGTAGCAGTATTTGTAATGGCAAAAGACTGGACAGGAAGTTGGGTGAATCCATTGTGATACAGTCACACAGTGGGATATTATATAGCAGTGAGATCAGATTAAGTACAACCACAAACAGTGGTTAGAAACAACATCAAACAATGTTATGTAAGTACATCTATATTTGTGAAGAAATATGTGTATACACATCCACACACATACTTTCAAGCAAATGGAATGGTAGTGCTTATCTCTGGAAAATGACAGGAGACTAGTCACCTTTGGGGGAGGGACAGGGAAATGGAAAAGGAAAAACACACAGCCAGGAGCAAGTTACTGTCAGTGTTTTGGGTCTTGGGTTGTATGGTGTGTTTATGGGAGTTTATGACATTATGTTATAATTAACATCTGTTGTATGTATCAAATAATATGTTTTAAAAAGACATTGTTTTTCATCTTAAAATGTTGGTCCTCGTATTTGATGGAATACGTGTGGTTTCTGGTGGTGTTTTTCACAGGCCGACCTGGATATCAGAGAAATAAACAAACTAACAGCAGAAGCTATTCAGACGCCCCTGAAATCTGCCAAAAGTGAGTAGTTTTCAGAATCCCTTGCTGAACTGAGAGCTCAGACCTGGAGGGGTTGGCTGGCTGCTCTAGGAGGCCTCCCTGAGGGAGTCTCTTCCCCCCAAGTCCGGTGCTCGGGCTTGCAAATTGACGTGTGAGCGAAAGCGGAAGGAGAGAAACAAAAGCTGTGCGGCACACGGAGCATGTAGCCTGCTCGCTCCCGAGTTTATAGCAGGGTTTCCGGAGGCACCACAAGATGTCGGCTTTCCGGCTGCCCTCCCCCATCAGAAGGGCTGAGGGAGAGCTGTGGAAGGACATTCTCAGCGTGTGAATGCCGCGTTACCATCCGTGTAAACGAGCCTCTCTCACATACGCCTCACACTAAGAAACACTGTCTTATAGGGAAGGTTTGGGGGAAGCCGGGTTGTAATTGGCGAGATGAAATCTGACCAGGATGAACCCTGTTAGGGACTTGATATCACTGTCATTAAGCTTTGGAGCTCAGTGCATCCAGCTCCGGTGAGGCTGTCCTGACCATGGATTTCTCAGCCGCCCCTGAGGGCACTTTCTCAACTGGGCAGGGCCAGAAACACTGTCCAGTTCTTATGCCAACTTGGCTTCCATCAGAATTGCTTTGTAGTGTGAAGAAGGCAGGATGAGGTTTTCACTTTCCAAGTATTATCTTCCAGTTCTGCCTCCTGGAGGTTATAATGTAATTGGACTTGGCTGTTCCTAGAGTTTGTCAGCCACATATTTACAATCTGTTAGGTCACTTTGGGTTCCTCCTACGTTTAGGTAATATGTTTCTCTTCTGCGTTCCATCAATTTTGCTAACTTGGGTGAAGGCATGTCTTCTGATTTCACTCCTGGGAACCGCACACACCAGAACCAGAGTCAACCAACAGTAAAAATTGTTTTAAAAATCACTTAGTCTGATTTCTCTCTCGCCCGATGATTAAATGCAGAATTTCCTCTATGGAATCCCTGCTCAGGGTTGCCTAGTTCCTGGCTGTAAATATTTAGCAATGAGACACTTTGTAAGTTTTCCTGTGGCATCTACATAAATATTATTATAATAAATAATGGTACTTATTATAACATGTGTCAGTACTGTCCAAAGGGCTTTACATTCATTCATTCCACAAATACTTAAAGGCTTATAGGGACAATTCTAGAATTTGGGACATAGGAATAAAAATAACAAAGACCCTATTCTTACGGAGCACACATTCCAGGTCTCATAATATCCCTGTAAAGTGACTGCTCCCTTTATAGAGGAGGAAGCTGAGGCACCACCATGAAGCCATGTGACCTAGTTTGTGGGAGGGCCAGAATGCTGGGCTGACCACACCAGGCATCATATGGGCTTTCGTCACCGCTCGGTTAGTTTCCTTTATCTAGACCCTCTTTTTTTAAAAATGTCATCTTTATATTGGGCCTATTTCTTGCTTACAGCCTAAGGTTGCATAAGTTTCCTTCCCTAGAAGAAACGTGAATGCATGAAAGTTTATTCCCATGAGAAATATCACTCTATGAAACTGTTTCTTGTAGCACGAAAGGCAATACAAGTGGATGAAATGATAGAGGAAGAAGAAGAAAAAGAAAAAAAAAATAAGAAACTTCAAACTGTCAAAGTAAGTACTCAGATTTAGGGCTGTGGGCTGACAGATGAGGAAATACAAAAATTCTTAAAATACAGTGATGCCCTCCTAGAGTTCACAGTTTAATAGAGAAAACCCACTTAAGTGGCTAATAACAAAAGTGATTGTAGAAATATGTAGAAAGTGTGTAAAGATGGAAAAGGAAGCTATTAAATCATGCTTACCCCCTTAAGACACAGTCAGGCCTTTAAGGCAAGTGAGATTTCATTAGCTAGAAAAGAAAGGGAAGGGAATTCCCAGAGGAGGCATGAAAGGGTCCGCTGAGGAACAGGAAGCAGTTTGGGATGGCTGGGATATAAGCTATGAGAGGAGTCTGGGTGGAGTAGGGGCCAGTAATGAATGGCCTTGTGCACCAGGCTTGGAAGCTCGGCTTCATCAGGCAGGGGACAGTAAGTGGCATAACCAGATCGGTGTTTCACAGCAGTGCTCAGGATACATGGGAGAGGGGAAACGCGGAAGAGAAGGAAACCAGCAGGGAGCATATTGTAACCCTTGCACCGAGGCTCTGACCCTATAGAAAGAAAAGGTGTTGAGATAAGATTTAAAAGGGAGAATGGGCAGGATCGGCGGAGGGAAGGAGAGGAACCAGAGATGACTACGTGCTTTCCGGCTTTATATAAAGTGGCACTTTATGTAAAGGTGCGGAGCGGGGCTGACCAGCCATGCTGCGATCAGTTCAAAAGACATTTACCTTTAATCTTGGCCCAAATCCTCTATTTTGGAGACCGAGCCGGGCATAAGGCCTTGTTTGATCAGTTGGGTTCTGCGTCGCTTAAGTCTGCGAGACAGGCCTCACTAGTTTCCCTTTCCAGACCTGGTTCCCCTTTCCCTTGCCTTTCCCCTTTGCAGGAAAGGCTTTTTTTAACCTCCGTTTCGTTTGATTGTGACTTCAGGTCAAAAGGTGTCCTCCATCCAGGAAGAGAACCCAGTCCATACAAGGAAAAGGCAAAAGCAAAAGGTAGTGGGTTTTCTGAATTCAGCTGCGTGTCCTTGGTTTCAGAGCCACGTTCATTGTGGCAGAATAGGGGGTAAGAGGGCTTTTGCGCCTCGCGTTCCAGGAGAGCTTAACGTCAACGGATCCTTGAGTATCTGAACTGAGGGCCTTCTAGGAATGATCTGACCCAGCACCTCCTCAGCCCTTTTGCCCACATTCTCTATCCTCCCCCACATTTCTCAACACAAACAGGGAGAATAAGGCCCAGAAACATATGTTAAGTATTGCATATTATTTTGTTTAGTTGGCTGACAGTCCATGTGCAGAGCTACCCCATGGTCAGTCACAAAGTAGCTGTCACTTACCAATAGTTAGTTTCTTGAAATGTTACTCCTGGTCCTGCTAAATAAAGAATCACAATGGATTTAACCTGATTCTGCTGGACCCCACTAAACCATTTGAGAGTGGGAGCTACATCTCAAACAAGCTTAGGGAAGTAGACATGGTGGGGGGTGTCACTGAGGGAGCGGACGCCTCTCAGTTCTCGCCGCGCAGTGGTAACTGCCGGGCCAGAGGACCAGAACCCCAGCTGGAGGCCTGCAGCTGTTGAGAGGCCGTCTCCTTCCTCCCATTCCGTCAGCTTGATTGAGAGGTTCGATTCTGGAGGCTGACTGCTTGGGTCCAAAGTTCCGGCTCTGTGCTAGTTGGCTGTGTGATTTGGAGCAAGCTATTTAAAGTCAATAAATTTCTGTATCTTATAAGTGAGGACAATAATGGTGCTTCTCACAGGGTTGTTGGGAGAGTTACACGAGTTTATGTGGGTGCTCAGGACAGTATCTGACGAGGTCAGTGCTCTCCAAGTGTTACTGCCCCTGCCAACGCTGCTGCCGCTGTTGGGCCGGAGTGGGCGCACCTAATAGCCGTTTCTTACCTGCAGGTCAAGCAGTTACAGCACTGTCACCCCCGCCATGGGCCGGATGGAGCTGTCTATGGTGAGACCAACTCCAGGCCTGACACCCAGATTTGACTCAAGGTGACTATTGAGAGCAGCGCTTGGATTTGGGTGGGAGCCCAACATTTAATGTCAGAAAAGAAGGGTGTTTAAGAAAATAACTCCTGACTCCTTGGCCTGGGAAGTCTTCTCCGAGGAGGAGGATTGTCTGAGCTTCCTGATGTTTGCTTCTTCCTTGAGTGCAGGTTCACCTGTTTTCAGCACCAAAATTATTCTTCATCTGATGAGAGAGAACATTGTCTCTCATGGCTAGGAGGCCTCTAGTGACTTTTAGTCTCTTCTGATTCTAATCAGAAGTTTTGTTTATTGTTTTTTAAATAGGTAGGCATTTTCCTATGTCCTCGAGGAAAATGACATCCTCTTTTGGGAGACCAGCAAACGAGGATGGTCTTGCAGCATAAGTTTATCCCTTCCCTGGGGCTGGTCAGCTGAACAGAAAATGCTATATAGACATTAAAAAGAAGTAGATCTCTATGAGCTGGTGGGGGGAGGGGTCCGATTCAGGATTACAGGCATCTCCAATCAGTAGCAACACAGTGTGTCCTTAACGGTCCCATTTGCTTTCACAAACGTGGAACATTTCTGGAAGGATGCATAAGGAATTGAGAGTAACTATTTCCGGGGTGGGGAGAGTGAGGAAGACTTACCCTCTGCTTCTAATTCCCACTCTTTAACTTTGTTCTTTTCACATGAGCATACAGCAAAGGACATGTCGGGGAACATAGCTAGCAGTGTTTCAACTGTCTTGAGAAAGTTAGTTTGGGAATTAATATAAGGATGTAATCTCTGAATCCTCCTTTGACCCTGGAAAATACCTCTTGGTAGAAACACTTAACGATTCTTGGATGCGCACTAACCACAGCTGACCTCTGGCTGGATGTGTGGCCGGGCGGGTGACTGGCAGGCATATGGAGCTTTGGACCTAAAATTTATATGGGTGACAACTGACTTTTGCTAGATGTATATTTGATAATTACAGTCTGCCTTCTCCAGCTGTGTTTAGTCATTGCTGCTTAAAAAGATTTTTTCCCCTAAATTTAGAACTCGCCTTCTTAGAAATGTGTGATTTGAAAACTGCAGCTTGAAGCCAGATGGGGTTTGGAAGGGCTCATGGCGCCTGGTGTCATACAATCTGCCAAGCCATCTTTACAGAGACTTTCCCATTTTGTAGGGTCTTCAAGACCCCAGGCCTGCGTACGCCAGCAGCCAGAGAGCGGATTTACAATATCTCGGTGAATGGCAGCCCTCTTGCCGACAGCAAAGAGGTTTTCCTCACTGTGCCCGTGGGAGGCGGAGAGGTAAGCGTTTCGGAGAGAAGCCAGGCCCAGTGGGCCTCGCAGTCAGCATTTCCTTCCCTGGTCTGTCACCCTCTTCTCTCCCCCGAAGTCCCTTTGGTTGCATAGAACCTGATCTCCACACTTGTGTAGGACTCAGGACCCAGTTTCCTCTCCCAGGTTAGAGGGCCGGACTGGGAAGATCCTCGCCCAGTTCCGGGTCCATTTGTTCATCAGCTATCATTAGTGCACTGTCTCGTAGCAGGCCCAGGATGTAGAAGGCACTCCTGCCCTTGAGAAGCAGTTCAGTGGTCCAGATGGGGTCACAGTTAACTCTAACATCATCATGTGATGTGTGCAGTAATGAAGATCGAGTGTGTGGGGGGCACTGTCATGGTGTAAGTGTCGTCTAGAAAGGGGTGTGTGAACTGTCTCTCCCACTTCATCTAACTTCGAGGGCTTCCAAAGCCGGTTGAGCTCAGTTTTTCTGGGCTGAGTAGAGCAAAGTGCTGACCTCACCTCCGGGGAGGTCAGATATGGTCTCTCTCAAATGTGGTCTGCAGGGCGCTTCGAAGCTAATGGGCATGCCTTGGTACCTGGTAATTCAGCCACTGACCCAATGATGAGCACTGATGTCACTGTATACTTAGGGACACGGTGACAGCTTGTGTCCTGCCTGCCTTGCCTCATCTTCCCACATAGTGCAAGATAGGAAGGGGACCCCCTGGGGCACATGGGGCTGCTGGGTGGGGGTTCCTGACCTGAAGGACATGCAATTTAACCCCCTCTCCCCTCCCCACAGAGCATGCGGTTATTGGCCAGTGACTTGAAGAGGGTCGATATCGCACAACTGGACCCAGAGGCCCTGGGAAACATAAAGCAGCTGTCGGTAAGTCTGGCGCCCGCCTCCGCACCTGGGCGGCTCCGGTAGTTTCCTTGGTTAGCTCTGTTTAGGATTGTCCTTCAGGTCTGGGCTAATGCTTTGTACTTACAATTGTGTTGCCTTCTTTTCCCCAAGGGATTTTGACTGTTAATCCTGCTTACCTGACAGCAGTTCTGTCCCTAAACTGACCTTGGGTTTCGGTCCATCCCAGAGTGCCTGCCACAAAGCTCCACAACAGAATCGAAGTTCTGCCTCATCCAGGCAGTTAGTTGGTGCCCGTATGTAGGGCACAGTTGGCCTCCGGGATCCGAACTTCCTCATAGCAGCTCAGGCATGGGCGCGCCGGGGAGGGGTGGGGGAGCTGGTTACACGGAGTCCGGAGAATCAAAGAAGGCACAGCCAGGCCTCAGAGTGGTGGCGCCATCGGCGACAGGAGTTTTCAGGGCTCCACTCTGGTGTGCCAGCTCCTTCGGCTCATCTGTCCCCGCGTACTTCTTCACTCGTCCCCTGCCCCCCACAGATGAGCTGCCCCACAAGGCTCTTGGTTCTGCTCTCCCTGAACGTCGGTTTGTAGGTGGCTTTGGGCCGCCACACTTGCAACTCTATATTTGTTGCTCAGTTGCCCAACACTGTCTAGTTTCATGTCTTCGTTTAAATTCTGAAGAGGAAGGATTTAGTTGGCTCAGCTTTGGTCAGATGGGCCTCCCTGGTCCAGTCAGCATGGTCTTGGCTGGTGGCTGGTAGCACTTTGTGCAAACATGGCTGCCATGTTTGTGGGGGCGTCTGTGACAGGCACATCCAAGGAAGGGGACAGGACGGGGCTGCTTTCCCAAATGTCCTATTGAATGGAGGCCCGGTGCTGAGATCACACACGCCACCAGCCACCCAAAGCTGGTGGCGTCCATCATCCAGCTGGACCTACCGCATTGCTCCTCCCAAGTTACACCTTCACTGTCTCATTTGAGATGTTATTTTGCCCCGCTTGCTCAGACGAGAAGCGGGGATTTAGAGAGGTGAATTAGTCTGTGATATAAATAGGGAATGGAGGCTGAGATTCCCGCAGACCTGCCTCACCCCGCATCCAGTGCTACCGGAGGAGACGGTAAGTGGCCCCCTGGACAAGCGTGCCCGGCGCCGTCAGCTCTAAATGAGCCGTTTCCCTTTCTTTTTAGAACCGTCTTGCCCAAATCTGCAGCAGCATACAGACTCACAAATGAGGCTGCTATTCCAAGAAGCCCAACTTGACAGATGGATCTTCGGTGGGCACTTCTGGGACCTTCTTCCCTTCACGCTCACGGTCTGTTCCGGGTGAAGCTCCAGGGCAAGGAGTGGTGTTCCCCTCGGAGAATTTGGCGAGTGGGAGGCACTGTTCCCCCATCAGTTTTGCGACTCACACATCCCAACCCAGGTGACGGACACTTCCTGCTGCATCTCTGCTTTCGGAACTTCCTGTCGCTCTGCCTGCTGAACTGTCCTCCCTGCTCTCAAAGCCGCCCCTTTCTGCCTCCTCTACCTCAGCGTCCTCTGCCCTGCCCCGACTCCAGTGGAGAGGGCATGGAAGGGCCTCACGTCCCGGGAAGACTGACTACTCACCCTCGTCAGAGAACGCTCCGCCTTCAGCTCTGTGTGTGTTTGCGGCTGGGAGGCTTGGGCTCAGAGAGGTGAGACCTCTGGGCCATGAGAGGGCAGCTCCAGAAAGCTGGGAGGAACCGTACAAATGGCGCCAGGACGGCCGGTCAGGACCTGCCACCACAGTGACCACAGCAGAACACACCTTCCCCCCGCCCAAGCCCATCCCCTCCACCTGTGGAATCTCACACATGCTGTGCACAGTAGTTTTTTTCCAGACTAGTGGAACAGTGTTTTGTATTTATCTCTGTTTACCGAAGACCAAAAATTGGTGTGGAGGCAGCTTCCATGTTTTGCTCCTCTACCTCTAGTTAGTGGGAACTTGGATAAGGGAATCGTAGGGCTTAGATTAGTCTGGGATTTTATGCGCCTCGCTCTCCGTGGCCCAGTGGTCCCTGCCAGGCCTATGGACTTTGCAGAGAGCACTTCTCTTACTGGCTTCACTGAGGGAGCAGGTGCAACTGGTCTGATGGCCTCATTCCATGTGTTTGGCCTGTGCGCTGAGCACGGACTAGTTCCTTGGAGTCAACACTGAGATCCCTGTGTGCCAGCTGGTGCCTCTGCCCCAGAGAATCATGGGATGTGGTCCAAGAACATGGGAACAGAGTGTTCCCACCCCAGGCTTGAGAGCCCACAGTTTTCTCATGTGTGGCTCTTTGCTATACTTTGTATTATTTTGCTTCGTGACCATTCTAGTAATCCAATCCTGTTTAAGTTGTATTCTTTTCAGGTTGTTTTATTATCCCTATCTGAGATTTTTTGTACATATCGTTTTCCTGAGTAATGTAATAGTATCTCTGATTTTTCTTATCAGAGCTGTTGAAGGGTACCTGTTTTCAATAAATTGTGAGTTTGTTCAGCCTGTCGGTTACTTCCCAGCCGGGCGACCTGGACTAGAGGCAGTTTGGGAGCTGGGGCTATTGGAGTGGGAGGCTCTGGACAGCTTCTTTACTTAGGAGATGTGAAAATCTTTACTTCGGGCAGAAGCTCTCTGATAATCTGAAGAAGGGTCCTCACCCCGAAATCCAGGACATGGGTAACCTACCCCAAGTTTTTCCACAATACCTTTGTTCTGTGAGCTAGAAATTTACATCTGGGAGGGCGAAATCTAGGGTACCTACAGTTTGTTCACCTGTAGAGTCTAGTCCCACAGGCCAGGCACAGGGATCAGTGATCAGTGATCACGCCTCTCACTTCCCAGAGTTCGGGGGTCTGCAGATCTGTCTTCCTGGAATTCTTTCGATGTTGAAAACAATCAGCATGGAACTGAACAGTCTGGGGTCATTACTTTGCTCTGTCATCTGACATGGACAGTTCATGGAGAAGGACCCTTTGTTCAGTGACAGCATGTGGAATAAAGGTTACTCATTTCAAGTCATTAAGTCCCAAAACCTGAGAGTTCTCCCTTTGCCATCATCATCTGGTGCAGTGTTAGGAACAGCATGACGTCAAAGAGACACTTCGGATCCAACGTGCTTTACCGGGAGCCAGGCTCACCTGGTTTCGCTCCATGTGCACCACTGCCCAGATGAACCCAACTGTGGGAAGTGTGTAGTCTAGTAGGTACCTGATAAAAGCCAGTCACATGACACAGACAGCAGTCCACTCCATATAAGAGACTGACGTGGATGGAAGATAATGAGTTCCCCACCCCAGGATTTAAAGCATGGGCTTCACCATCACAGGCCTAGAACACTGCAAAGAAAATTTAAATCTTCCCGCCAGGCCACGGTGCAAAATGGCCCATAGACACACATTCAACTGTTTGTTCTTTAAAATTAGTTGATAACAATTTTGGTTTTTTAAAGTTAGTTGATAAGAATCTTAAAATCACCAAAGTTCATAAAAATGATTGCTAGCCTCCAAAAAATAAGATCTAGCAACATGGGCCACAGTCAACTGGAGTTGAGCTGCAGCCGTCTTTGGCCCTTAAAGAACCCTCTTCCCATTGAAAGCATTTCCTACTCAGTGACTTCCCTTTGTTACCTGTTACCTACCTTGTGCCTGTGGGCCCCTAGATTTCTACCCTAAGCAGAGCTTCCCTGGACTGAAGGGAAGATGGGGCCTGGAGTCCCCTTTACTAGGACCCCTCAGACAGTTTCACAGAACCTTAGAATTTCAACAAACAGGTTCATTCTTTGCCCTACAAGCCCCCTGATTTTTCCAAAAGCCCTGCTTGGGGCTCTCTGTTGAAAGAATTCCAAAAGTATTGCCTTATAACGAGTTAGATTAAATTATTCATAGGAAGAGCTAGTGCTTGGGTTGTGTGTGATGGGACATCACCTAAACAGCGTTTATTTACGGCATCAGACATGTCTTAGTTCAAAGGAACTACCGCCCCCGTCTCCGCCAGAGATAATGAGTTCACATAACCAACACAAAGCTTACCACAATGTCTCCTTACCCCCGTGAAAAGCAAAGTATGTCTCAATGTCCACATGTACATAAGCTCTGAGAAATAGTTTCCTTCTCTAATTTTACACAACGATAGTTTTTGACCCATACCTGAAATTGAGTACAGCACATATATGCTGAAGATCTAATAGTAATTCACGTGGCTTCAGACAAGGAAGGAGTGAGAGACATTGAGATCAGTCCAAACCAGGGCCCACGCTGAGCTCCCATTCTCTGGCAGTCTGGGACCCAATGCGCTTCGGCTAAGGTGCCTCCTCTTTGCGCTTTGCAGGATTAGGCATTTTCCTGGCCCCTTATCATCCCCACCTGTATCAGCTTAACTACAGAACAAGTCCCCTCTCGCCCCCACGCCCCACCAGCTGTAACCCCCACTTCCTGCCCTCTATGCTTTGTTATCACCTTCCCCTTTCAGGGGTGTCCAACCCGCAGCCTGTGGGCTGCGTGCAGCTCAAGACGGCTATGAATGCAGCCCAACACAAAATCATAAATTTACCTAAAACATGATGAGATGTTTTTATGATTACGTGTCACAATGTATTTAATGTGTGGCCCAAGACAACTCCTTCTGGCGTGGCCCAGAGACGCCAAAAGGTTGGATGCCCCTGCTGGTTGATATTAGCTTCTGTTGCAGTTGGTGTTTCCTGGTCCTCAGATGATGGATATGGTGGAGGACATCACACACCCTTGGCACCAAGAAACCAGGAAGGGCCCAGCTCCCCATCGGCAAATTGGCAGTGCTGCAAGCACATGCTATGTGTCCCAATATGCCAAGAGCCATCAGGACGGATACAGAAGACAGTCTCCAAGGAGACACCCCTTCAAATCTGATGCAAAGGCCACCCTGGCAAACCTACTGGTCTCGACTCTCCTAACCGTGCCCCAGCTGATCACAGATGCGTGTGGTGGTAAAGGGGGGCAAGGGGCAAGATGGAGCCTACTTGGGAGGGGAGGTAAGATGTTTGCAACACGAGATTTAGTTTTCGGTTTTTTAGTTTTTCACTTCCACAAGCAGACTCAAGATACCCATGATCTGTTCAAAAGATGCTAGTCGGCCCCAGGAAGTACTCCATGGACAGGTATTTCTGACTTCTCTCTCTCACCCCAAGAGCCCAAGGGGCCCACTACTAACATGGGGTAGGGACTGTCCTGAGAGGCTAGCAGGGCTTTTTCAAGATACTGGCAGACACTTGAGTTTACACGGCAAAGGGTACAAAGAGATTCAGAGAGAGTGCCGTATGGTAAGGAGTTTTATTCATGTCCTGAGCAGTGTGATGGGGGCGATGTAAGGAACTGAGTCTAGAACTCAGTCACTGGTTAATAAAGACAGTGGACTCACTACCAGGTTTTCCTCGGGGGGCCTTTTCACATCACCCCAAGGACCAGGTGAGGCAAAGCCCTCCGCCGAGCTCCACAACACCCAGGGTTTATCCCCACTGCTGTGCCTTTCACGCTTTTTACTTAACTGGTTCCCGCATCAGGCAGTGAGGTCTTACGGTCACAGTGCCCACCGCCTAGTAGGTGCTGTGCTCAGCACATGTTCACTGAATAATGAAATATGCCTTGTTAGACCAGTCAGCAGCCTCACTGCCTAGAGAGGTTCATTTCAATTCCCAGCTGTTTATTGGACATCTACCTGGTGCCTCACACCTTGCTGATGCCAGTTAGTGAGGACCTGTGTGCCAGGCACTGCGTTGAGTGTCAGTGACGGGGTGTGGGTCCTCCACTGTCCGGCTGCGTGCCTCTCAGGTGACAGGCTTTGGCAGAGCAACAGTACAGACATCTCCAGCCCTTTCATTCCTCCCTTGGGAGGGGGGAGGAAGTGACTCATCTCATAGAACTGGGAGACAGTGGGATAACCTGCTTGAATTGGTGCCATCTGGCTTCCCACAGGTCTGCCTGCCTACAAGAAAGGTGCACCCTGGTCTGCCCCGTCATGCAGGAAGCTGGGATCATGGATCTCTGGCTCAGCCTGGGACTGGGTAGGTCTCATTCAGGGGAATGATGGGAAATGCACTCTGTCCCGAATATACCACATCTCACTCATCAAATCTGTACATTTTACACATTTTTAATATCTCCGAAATTGGGGTGCATCTTCAACCAGATAACATGATGTAGTTTAACTGGCTGTGTTTCTTCACGGTGCATCTGACCCTCGATGCCATCTTAGATTCGAAGAAACAAGGTAAGCAGCATTCTCCAGTCTGCCTTACCAAAGAGCCGGGGTCTGGGTCTCCACCTGCCCCAGGGAACTAATACCCGGCTGGCTCTGAGCACAGGCGCGGGGGAAGGGGTGCTGTTGATTGCTCCCCTGCCACCCAATCCCCATCACTAAGCACCTTCTGTGGCCTGGGCTAAGCAGATAAATGACACCTTCTCCAAACTACGAACATGAACAGCCAGGCCAGGGGGAGCAGAAGCACTAAAGAGCCAACCAAGAAGAGTAGGGGCTCATGTGGTGCAAGTGTGTGTGCACATGGTGTGTGTACACGTGTGTGCAATGTGTGTGTGTGCACGTGATGTATGTCTGCACATGTGAGGGCTCAGGTAGTGCTCCAGCACTCCTCAGCCCACACCCCCGCTCCACCCTGGTAAGCATCTCACCCCCATCTTCCTCCCTTTGTAGCCCTTCAAACTCCACTCGATCCTCTCATCCGGCTTCTGCCCCCTCAATTAAGGTCACTGCAATGGGCTGAATTCTGTCCTCCCCAAAATTCGTGTGTTGGAGCCCTAACTGCTGATACCTCAGGATTTGACTTTCTTTGGAGACAGGGTCTTTACAGAGGTAATCAAGCTAAAATGAGGTCATCAGGGTAAGCCAGTGAGGACTGGTCCAACAGAACCGGTGTCCTTCTAAGGGAAGGGGGAAATCTGGACACAGTGACACTCGTAGAGGGAAGACAATGTGCAGACACGGGGAGAAGACAGCCACCCAGAAGCCAAGGAGGGAGGCCTGGAGCAGGCCCTTCCCTGAGTCCTCAGAAGGAACAGGCTCTGCCGACACCGTGGTCTCAGACCCGCAGCCTCTAGAACTGTGGGACAGCAAATTCCTGTTGTTTAACCGTCTGTGCCACTTTGTTAGGGCAGCCCTGGGGCACGCACACAGTCACCATCGACGTCCACACTGACAGCCACCCTTTCCTCCTCCTCTCACCTGGCTTCTCTCGGTTTAAGAGCAAAACTCACCCTTCCCCTGGCTCAGTGGCGTGACTCCATCCTGGCTCCTCTCACTACGCCCCGTGGCTTCTGTCTCGGCTCTTCTTCATCCAGTTGCCCCCAATGTCAGAGTGCCCCCAGAGCTCCTCTTCCTCCACCTGCCAGCCCAGGGCGGCCTCCTTCTCGCCATGGCTTCCACCCCCACCTGCGAGCCGATGACCCTCGACACTCTGCCTCTAGTTCACACCTGTGCCAAGTCCCAGACCCAGCATCTGCCCGCCTCTCAGACATCTCTGCCTGCGTGTTCCACAAGATCTCAAATCATGTCTAAAACCAAGCTAGTCGGTTCCTGCCCTCCCTTCCCATCCCTGCCCAGCCTGCCACTCCCTCCCCATACACTGTCTATCCCAGGGGATGGCACTGCCACCCAAGGGTTACCTCCTCTGGGAAGCCTTCTTTGGTTTACTGCTCCTGAACTGGGCAACATCCTTCTCTACACACCCCCATGGAGACCCTGACCACACTGTCCTATGATGTTTCCCAAACATGCCCCCTGCTAGACTGGGGACCTTCCATGGCAGGAGCAGTCTAATTAGTCTCTATGTAGAGAGATTTCAGACACATACTCTGGAGACCCTTCACCTTGGGGCAGGGGTGGGAACTGTCCCACACAAACTACTTAATGGTGAAACAATTGTCACTTGAAAGAGGCACCATCTCACAGACAAGTTTTTATTACTTTGTCTTGCATATAGAACCCAAAGTTATAAAAACATCTCCAGCACGAATCAAAGGAACCATCTCCTTAACAGGCCCCTTCCCTCCCTGGGTGGGCTCAGACAAGCGAACTGGGGGGTTGCAGGCCACCTCCCACTGACCAGTGAATAAGTTCCATATAAAAATAGATCTGTAGAGGGCGCCCAGAGAGCCATCAGCTCGCATCACACTAGCACCCGCACAGGGCTGAGGCCTGGGACCCCTCAGGACTCTGGGACCTCGCTCCAGTGGAGGGAGATCTACCCTGGACACCGAAGTCCTGCAGGCAGGGGCCTCCCTGCAGAACAGCTGGTGGGGGAGGGGACTGAGACCTTTAGATCATGACTGATGGAGCTGGAGCTGAGGCTCCCCCCACAAGACTGGACACTGATCCCCACGCCGTGTCCTCTCCAGGCTTCCCAGGAGCAAGGGCTGGGGGTGCAGAGCCTGAAGGGCATGGGACCCTCTATCCTTGTTGAAGGTGGAAGCAGTATCTGGGTCTCCCCCAGTGCCCCCAGAGTCGCTGAGCTGGGGCAGGTGCCCAGGAGACAGGAAAGGGTGTGGGGGGACCCTAAGGAGAGAAGAGCTACCAGGGCCAGGCCAAAGGCACTGCTGTGAGGCACCATGCCCCACCATGGGGTGCTCCCCAAAAATGCACTGCGTCTTCCAGCCTCTGGGCTCCTTCTCAGGTTAGCGGCTCTGCTTGGACTCCTCTTGGCCTGGGCCCTCCACCTGGGCCTGCCGAAAACTTCACCCCTCCTAAGAGAGAGCCCTCCCCCACCTTTAAGGCCCTGTTCAACTTCCAAGTTGGCTCTCAGCCAAGAAGCCTCTCCAGCCATCCCTCCACATACACAGACAAGAGAGTGTCCAACTGCCACTTTAGCCTACCCACACCCAAGGTCTCCCACGGGGCCCTGGGGCCCTGTTGGAAGGTGCCCTTGGGTGCTTCTGGGTGCCTGAGATCATCTCCCCACCTGGACTAAGCCCTCCAAGGGCCAGCTCTGTGTCTCATTCACCCCTTTCCTCCAGCCCTTGGCTCCTCCTTCCACCCCACCCCACCCCACCACAGCCAAACCCAGAGAGGCATGTCGGGAGTGACCTGGAAAGACAGCCCCCAGGGCCCTGTCCAGGTCCTGCCACCTTCCTCCTGTCCTACGGGAGCTTGGTCTCATCATCACCACTGCTTCTGGGGAGCCCTTCCGGACAGGAAACTCTGGAGCCAGCTCAATGCACCCACTTCTGTCCAAGGCCTGCAGAAGCCAGAGTGGGAGGTGTTCTGCGGAGGCTGGGTGGTGGCCAGGTGATGGAGTGAGCACAGGGGCGCCCCTCAGAGTAGCCCTGGCTGCCCCGGGAAAGAGTGATGGTGTCCCAGGGAGGGACCAAGGGACCAAGGCCTCACGCCTAGACAGGAAGTCGGGTCACCAGGCCTAGCCCTGGCTCCTCACTGGGCCTCGGTTTTCCGCACCTGTACAGTGAGTATTGGCTCGGCCAGAGAGAAGAGAAGGTCCATCTCTGGGAGTCTCTTTGTCACTGTTCCCCCAGGCTGGACAGCAAAGCTCCCGTGTCCCCTTGGGAAGAAGACATCTCCCTTCATGTCCTTCCCAGGAGTCCTGGCCAGTGAGTTTATAAAAGGAATGCAAAGTGGGGGCTGGTGGGGCCTCAAGGGAGCACCAGGACCTTGAGTGGTCCAGCCACCAGGACCCTCAGCCTGAACTGCCAGCCCAAGGGCAAGGGAGGCAGAAATCATCGTCGGGGGCCCTCAGGGTCCGGCCCCTGAGCTCAGCACCATCTCTGCTGCCTGGGCCTTGGGACCAAGGCCCAGACAGGGTTGAGCCCCAGCACAAGCAGCTAAGGACCCTGCCCCTCCGAGATCCATCAGGGTGGCTGCCAGGCAGCTGTGGTCACTGCCAGGTCCACTGAGAGCCCAGCAGGGATGCGTGCTGCCTGCCGGCAATGGGTCTGTGGGATGATGGGGTAGGTTCCAGTGCACCAGGGGATGTGGAAGACAGAAGGGCATGAGCCCAGTGGTTTAAAGCTATGTCTTTCCTCCCCACCCAGCCCCCCTCAGTGTCTGAGAACTTGCGTCTCCTCCCGCTGTTCTCTCGAGTGTCCTCTCCAGGGATCCGACCCTGTCCAGCTGGACTGAGTCAGCCAAGGTGTTCAGGCTGGGGAAAATGGGAGGAGTGGGCAGTGAAATGCGGGAAACTGGTCCCAAGCGGAGGAAGAGAGCCCGCTTCCGCCCAGGTGGGGCGCAGCTGGCCCGGGTGCTTGTCAGGGCTGGGGCCTGGAGACCCCAGGGTCCTGGCCTGGAAGCGTGACGGCTGCTCACACCTGCACCCCCCGGCCCTGCAGCTGGAGCACTCGTGCCCGCAGGGCGCTGATCCCGCTGAGGAGGGCCTCCCGATGCTCCGCCGACGAGATGCCCAGGCTCACCAGGTCCCTGCGCAGAGGGACTGGTTAGGCCCAGCTGGCTGAACCCCACCTTCTGCTCTCCCTCCCTTCGTCTGGACAGGGACCCTGCTCCCAGACTCACTGCGCGGTCATGGCGGCCACGGCCTCCAGGCTCCCGTAGCCAGCTGCAGCGAAGCTGTCCTTGTAGCGGCCCAGGTCCAGGGCCTCCAGCCACGCGCCCACGGAGCCAAAGGAGGGGAAGGTGGAGAAGGCACGGTCCGCCAGCGGGGTGGGAGGCCTGGGCGGAGGAGCGGCGGCCAGTCAACAGCAGGGACCTGGTGCCCAGACCCGGTCCGTCTCCTGAGGACAGGCCAGCCGCGAAAGAACAGGAGACCGGGAGGCAGCTGGGCCCCCGGGGAGACCTGGCTCACACGGGGTGCTATGTATCCTCAGAGCAGGTGAGTGTTCAGCATACTTGGGCGGGTGGGGAGTGGTTGCACCTGAGCCAGTCAAATGTGCGGGGAGTATCTGGAATAGTCTGGGGGTAGGACATACCTAGGACAGTTTGGGAGGCAATATTTGGGGCAACTCATACTAATTTCCCTTATTTTTTTTTTTTCTAGAACTATAGATTAGTTAAGACTATTGCCACATATATTTATCCAAAGGTCATTGTACCTGGGAAATGTGAGCAAAATCGAGGACAAACAAAAGTGACTTGATGGATGAAAGGTTACATGTACCTAAGGCAGGTGGGAGTATTAGAGCTATCTGGGGCAGCTGGTGAGTAGTCACACCTGGATAGGTGGGGGAGGGGAGATGGGGCAGTTGTACGGGGTGGCATGTGGGAGGCCATTCACGGACAGGTGAGAGGAGAGCTGTATCTGCTGTGGTTGGGGAGAGATGGGGATATACCTCGGACAGGCGGTTGTAGCACACTTCGGGGGTTCTGGGTCCTGCACCATCTTGCTCAGGATGCTGTGGATCTGGGAGAACCTGGGCCGCTCACCTGGGTCCTTCTGCCAGCAGTCAAGCATCAGTCGGTGCAGGGGGGAAGGGCAGTTCCTGGGGGGCGGCAGCCGGAAGCCATCCTCCACGGCCTTGATTACCTGGGCCACAGGGGTGAGGGGAGCAGGCAAGAGGCCTGACGTCCCCCCGACACACACACAGGTGCATACGCACATACGCACGCCCCAAGGAAGACACAAGTGGTGGCCAGGTAGGACTAGAAGCAAATACACAGTGACAAGGAACCTGGGGCTAGAAAGTCGAGGGTCAGGGAACTGGTAGCTGAGGTCAGCGGGCAAGAGGATCAGAAGGCAAGGAGCTGGAGCCGCAAGTCACTCACATCTTGGCCAGACATGTCCCAGTAGGGCCGTTCCCCGAAGGCCATCACCTCCCACATGACAACACCGAAGCTCCACACATCACTGGCAGAGCTGAAGTGGCCAAACTGAAGCGTCTCGGGGGCCGCCCACAGCGCCGGGCTCCGGCCACTCTGTGGGCAGGAAGGCAGGTCAGGGCCAGGGAGGGGGCGACACCTGGGTTCCCCACCCCACAGCGACCCAGATCGAGCCCCACCAGCCATCCTCCCAGTTATACATCGGGGAAGGGCACATGAGTTGACCCCAAGGTGATGCCCACACTGGCATTTATTTGGGACCAACTGGGTGGAGAGGCAGGGTGGGGGCAGTGACCTCGACACAGCAGGGAAGCGGTTGGAAGTGGGTAGACGGGGACTCCAGGGCAGTGTGATGGGAAACAGGGGAGGGGGCTTGCCTGGGAGAAACGGCTCCTCACCATGGTGGTGTAGACAGCCTCTGCCCGGTCCCGAGGTCCCCGCCCAAAGCCAGAAATCTTGCAGATAAGGCCACTGCCGACCAGCACCCGGCGGGCAGCCAGGCCTCGGTGAACGTAGCCCATCTCCGACAGATACTTCATGGCTGATGCCAGCCCAGGCAGCAGCCCCAGCAGCTGCCCAGCCACCATCTGGCCCTCATGCCGCTGAGGGAGAGGAGGAGACTGGGGTCAGGGCTGCACGCTCAGCTGCCCTGGTGCTGTGAGACCCCAGGAAAGCCACACGGCCCTCTCTAGGCTTTAGCTTGCCCTGTGACCTACCAGGTCAGCCTGGCCAGTGGGCGCTTCTTTAGGGAATGATGCTAACTCCACGTCCCAACAAAGAGAAAAGTAAGGGACCAAAAATAACAAGGGTATTTCCACCCCCCAGGGCCCATGCTGCTCACCCTGAGGAAGCCGTCCAGGGCCCCGTGGCTCATGTACTCAGTGATGATCATCAAGGTGCTTCCTGTGCCCAGGGACAGGAAACACACACAGGCTAAGCTGTCTGCTCCCCGCTGGACACATGCTCCCCTGACCTGGGCCTAGACGGCTGGATCCAAGGCCACACTCCCCTAATCTTGCCACCCTCCTTCTGGGCCCAGGATCCCCCGTGCTAAAGGATGAAAGAGGCAGCAGACAAAGGCCCAGGTCAGGAGCTGCAACTAGTTTGCTAAGAAAGGTCACCCAAGGTCCAAGCAATCCCTCCCAGAATGTCACCAGAAGTCAGGATGGGGTCAGAGGGGCCACTCCGAGTCAGTGAAGAAAAGCTGAGACCTTCCCTCCATGCTGGGCATTTTGGGAGCTCCTTCTCACGTATAAAGAAAGGGACTCGGGGCACAAGAGCACCCCACCTCCTGCCCTGTCATCCCCACCTCCATCCTTGTAGGAGCATTGGACCTACCTCGGGTGACAACACCCTCCAGCCGCACAACGTGGCTGTGGTCGAACTGACCCAGGGTAAGGGCCTCGGCCAGGAAGCTGAGCCTCTGGGCGTCGGAGCAGCCTTCCCTCAGCGTGTGCACGGCCACCGGGAGCCCCTGGCGGCCAGGGAGCTGCAGGCGGCCGCAGCACAGCTCCCCAAACCGCCCTGTGGGAAACAGCGCCTCAGACATGCCCCTGGAGGCTGCTCCCGTGGCCAACCGGGGCCGGGCAAGCTGAGGAGAGAGCAACTGCTGGATCGTGAGCTGTTTCTGGTCTGGGCCTCGGAGCTCTTGGGTTCAGATCAGGATAAACTGATCACCAGCAGAGGGACATGGTTTTCCTCTCTCCTTCCCTCTCCTGACTCAGTTTCCTTCTGTGCAAAATGGGGATTCCTCCCCGCCGGCCTCAGCGGGAGGTTTCAGAGCCTTGGAGAGAGGATTTCATATGCACCAGCGCATCAGAGGCTACTACAGCCCAGCGTGACCCAGGAAGAGTGACGATGGCATCCATTCTGCCACACTGCCCCTTCCTGGCTCCTGCCCAGCGTCAGGGCTTAGCGTCTGGCTCCTGGTGATAATAGCTGCCTTCTCTGAGCAGAGGGCCAAGGGTTTGCCGATAGGAAGAAAGCAAGCGGGGAGCTGACCGTGAGGGGCCGAGCACCTACCACGGGACAGGCCTTGTGCTGAGCCTGTGAAGTCCTCATATCAGCCCATTTCACAGATGAGAAACTGAGGCTCAGAGCAGAAGAGGGACACGCCCCTGATTACACAGCTAGTTAGTAACAGAGTCAGAACTAAAGCTCAGGTATGTCCAGCCCCCAAGCTTGCAAAGGCCCCTTGCTGCTGCCCTAGGAAGGCCTGGGGTGAATCTCCTGCCAGAGGCAGCCCCCAGAGGCCAGCTCTGAGGGGGCCTGTATGGAGAGATCTCAGTGACCCGTGGGATGGGAGAAGGTAGGAAAGCAGGGTCACAGAGCTCCTCTGCCATCCCCTTACCTTGGAGCCTGGTCCGTGAACGTGGGGCTTGATGTGGAGGTGGGGCTTCCTGGGCCCAGAGGGGACAGAGGTGAAGGCAGGGCTTCTAGAATGGAGGGTGGGGAGGGGCTTGGGGTGCAGGCAGCCTTACAGAACCAGAGCGGGACGGAGTGGAGGTGGGACTTCTAGAGTGGGGGGCTGGGGCACAGGCAGGGCTCCCTGCGGACAAGGCTTCCTGGGGGCCCAGCTTGCCTGCTCCAAGGCTCTTCTCCACCGTGACGCTTTTCGCATCCAGCTCCTTGGCAAACAGGTGAACAGCCTGCAGTGGGTCCCCACAGCTCTGGGGGTCCACGAACGTGCGGCGTGTCGGGACTTTGACTGGGAACACAGGGAAAGAGAAAGAGATGGTCCCGAGGAAAGGGGCGCCCACGGCTGGAGGGTGGGGTTATGCAATGGCAGCCAGGAAGGGATCTGAAGAGCGAGGTAGCGGGGGGCCCGCGCCACCCCAAGCCAGACCCAGATAACTTACAGTGGAAATACAGCTCCTCCTCATCGTGGGCATCCCGGCCTCCTTTGCCATAGCTGCAGGGCCTGGGGGTGGGGGCAGAGCCATTGCCTGAGCCAGACAGCCCCAGCCCTTCCCATCTCACCAGCACCCAGGGGGGCCCCTCTTCAAAAGGACAAGGTCTGTGCCCCAGGGGAGGGATCTTTTTGTTTTGCTGGTTTGAAAGCTCTCCCAGAAGCATGCACATGTTATCCTGGCGCTGGACCTAACCCCTCACCCGCATCGGTATGCCTAGTTATTTTCACTTTGAGACACAGTGCACCTTCTTGCCAGTCCAGAGGCACCCAAATCTACACCCCTGACTTGAAGCTCTAGCTGCCCCCCGGGCTACAGATGAACAAAACAACAGGCCCTGCGCGCACGGGCAGCTTCTGGTCTAGCCAGGAAAACCAACAGTGAGAGATAACCACAGCCCACTCACAGGACCCAGCAAAGGAAAGGGCTGTGTGCTGTGGAACACATAATAAATGGCCCTGACCCCTTCCCAGGGCCACCGGGATGGCGTCCTGAGACAGAGGCAGCTGTGGGACCAAAGGACTGAATCACAATCTACAAAGCCTCTGGCTGGCATTTGGGCCCCGTGAGGCCGGGCCTTGCTGGCCCAGATAAAGACTTTGGCTTTTATTCCTAGCAGAGGAGAGCCCCTGGGGGACTCCGAGCACGAGCACAGGAGTGCTGTGATGCCATTTGCATTTTAGAGAGGCCATCCTGCCAGCGGTGGTGTTGGCTCGGGCTCAGGCTGTGGAGTGACCATGGAGAAGAAAGGGAGAGGACTCAAGAGACATTTAGGTGACAGAGCCACAGGGCTTCGAGACTGCTAGAAGGTAGGAAGGGAGAGGGAGAAGGCTTGCGCAGCAGAGCTTATGGTGCTACCGTTTACCAAGGTGGGGGATGAAAAGCGCGCGTTCAGGCACTTGCGTTTGCGGGGCCTGTGGAGCCAGCAGGGCGGGTCGGTGCGGAGGGAGCTGCATCTGTGTGTGTCCGTGTCTGGAACCTGGACCAGAGGTCTGCTCTGGAGACACGAATTCGGAAGCTGGGAGAAGTGGGACTAGGAACAAGTCTGAGGACCCCCAACATTTAGAGATGGGGTAGGGGCGAGGGAAGCCAAGGAGATCACAGGAGAACCGCCAGAGAAGTCAAAGGGAAAGAAAGGGAGATTGGCGTGGTGATATCACAGGAACCAAGGAAAGGAGACGCAGCACCGGAAGTGGGGTCAGGCGTGGGAAGGCCGGAGGAGGAGGGACTAAGGGAGGTCGGAGGGAGATGGGCATGGTTTCATACCGGCAGGAAAGGGGACAAGGGCTGCCTGTCATACAGGAGGAAGTGGTCACGCAGGCCAGCTAACAGCCTGGGCTCTGGAACCCTACCGCACCGACCGGCTTCCCAGCTCCTCGGCAGCTGCGGGACTGAGTGGCTCAGTTTTCTCTTTAATAAAATCAGGATAAAGACAGCCCCGCCTGACAGCACTGCTGCAAAGAGCCTACTAAGCACTCAATAAATGTTAGCTGTTGTGTAGGGGAAGAGGGACATTATAAATAGTACGAGTTCCTGGGTTGTGAGGGGGAGTGGGCTCAGGTCGTAGGTAGGAGGCCTGATCCCGGCCAGGAGGAAGGCACCCCCTCTAGAGCAAAAGGAGGGAGAGGATGGGTGCGGTGAGAGACAGGTGTGCAGACCTGGTAGGGAGAGGGCGAGGGCTAATGATGCAGTTAAAGAGCAGGGGAAGCAGAGGTGGCTGCGGGAACCCGCTGCAAGGACAGGGGCCTGCAGGGCAAAAGTAGAAGTGGCTCGATATTTGGGGTGGTGGTCACGTCGTTGTCAGGATATGGGAGAGGGAGGCAGAGGCGGAATGACAGAGAAGGTCCTCGGGAAGAAAGAAGTCAAGGATCCGAAAGGCCAGGGACGAGGGCTGGTCCAAGCTACAGTAGTCACTCAGCATGGTGACAGGACGTCCACAAAGGAGGGGGACATCCAGGAGAGGTGAGTGGAGATGAAGGGAAGGGAGCAGGACTGAGTGGGTGGAGGGGTGACAGAGAAAATGAAAACCACTGGAAGATACCCGCTGGTGGGATGAGCCAGGCTAGACAGAGGAGGGGCAGGGGAGGGGAGGAGACCACTGCACAGAGCAAGTACTGCAAAGACCTGGACAGGAGGGATGGGTGCTGGAGATATGTTGAGGTCTGCTAAAGTGGGACATGCCCACGGGAGGAGTTTGCCCCCACGCCGCTCAGTCAGCCCCAGGCCGGCTGTTCTCCCCACTTCACTGCCATTTGACTTGGAGCAGGTTTTGAAACCCACCGCCCCCTGGTTCACTCTGCCTGCCTAGTACATCTGTCCCCGGGGCGCTCCTGGGCGGCTGCCGCAGGCCTGCAGAGTCTCCCCAGGGAGGTGTGCCTAGTTCACCTCCCTCCCCTTTTCTCTTTCTGTCCCCCCGAGCCCCTAAACTCACAACCAGGACGCAATGCTCTTGGCTCCTGTCCGTGGCTGCTTTTCCAATAGGTCCAACATATCGACCTACAGCTCTGTGAGGAAGGAGCCACTCCTGTCCCGCCCCGCCCCGGCCCAGCCAGAGCTGGGTCTTCTCCGCCTCAGTCATGTGCTGTGCCTTGTCCAAGGGCAAACAGTCAGTGCCAAATGAATGCTCGCTGTCCCTCCAGCCCACAGGCAGCTCCAGGATGCTGAGATGTGCCGCGACGTGGCTCTCTGGCCAGCCCATTTCTCTCCTCCATCCCCGAACTCCAGCCCTCGGCATGCAGAATTTCCAACGCCTCAGATCCCCTGAGCTCAGCCTCACCCTGGTACCTGCCCAGGGAGCCTGTGCCAGGAGGTTTCTGCTGTGTGCAAAAGGTCTGGAATCTTCTCTGAGCCAGACTCAAGAGCCACATCTTTCCCCTTTCTCTGCCCACTCTCCTGCCAGCTTCCTTCTGCTGGGGGTTGGGGGTTTCTGGTTTATGAGTCCCCCCCATCCTCCTCCCTCCCACACACATACATGCAGCACAATTAATGTCTTTCTTCCCTTTGCCCGTGTTCAAGGGCCTCAGGACCCCTTGGGGGCAGGGGCTGGGGGCCTCTGAGCGCCTCAGGAGAATCCTAATCACACTGGAACAGCCACAGCTTGATTCCATCCTCAGTGATGCCTTCTGACATTTAATGAGTTAAGGAGCTAAATCCCCTTCATCCCAGAGCGGCTGAGCTAGCTGCAGAGCCGGCTGCCGCAGGAGCAGTCGGCGGGGGAGGGGCTGGGACTCTGCTAGCCATGCCTGTATCTATACGGCGTTGTGCTTGCATGTGCAAATTTGCATGTGTGCAAATGCTGGTATAGATATAGGTGCCTGTAAGCACAGGGACACACCTCACCAGGGGTCAGCCAGGCTGCGACCGGCCACCTACCTCCTCCAAATGGCCAGCACACTCATCACAGAGCCCAGGACAAGGATGGCTGAGATGGTCACCACGGTGACGACCACTGCAGGGCTCTGGTCCCTGGAGCCTGAGGCAGCTGGGAGAAAAAGCAGGAGGCTGAGGCCGGCAGAGGACCGGGCTGCTGGGTAAGCGTCCTCAGCCCACAGCAGGGTTCCCATAGCACCTCTGCCTCCCAGCAGGAGAGGGGTCAAGGCAGTTCCACCAAACACAGTGGCACCCAGAGCTTCCTCTTCTTCTGGGGCCAGGGCTCCTCCCCTGCAGCCCAGCTCTGATAGAGAGGAGTAGGGGTCCAGACAGGCAGGCCTAGGACTCCCTTTTTGCCTTTCAGCTGGACAATGTGAGACTTAAGGTAGCTCTGCAGGGGGAATGACCTCTTGTCTGAGCTCCCCAGGCACCAAGTGAGACCATTCCCTAACGGTAATAAGAAAAGTAAACCTTTAATGCACACTTGCTTCATTCAAGACACTGTGCCATGTGCCCTTACCAAATGATCCTATTTCATCATTGCAACAAGCCAGGAAGGTGTGATTGTTTCTACTTTTTAGCTGAGGAAACGGACACTGAGAAAAGTTGTGTCATTTGCTCAAGGTCACACAGCTAATAAATAATGAACCTAAATTTTGAACTGGATTCCAAAGGCCTCTGCTCTGGCTTACTTCGCCAAGGGAGAGGTCTAGAGGACCCCAGGCTCTCAGCCCTGTGCATCCATCCATCCATCCACCCATCCAACAGTGCCCGGCTGGCACTGGGGAGAAAGCAACGAATGAGCCAGAATCCCTGTCCTGGAGGAGTGTACAAACCATTGGGAAAGACGGAAATAATAACTGTAGAATGAAAACAGAAACAGAGAAATGAGCAGAACTGAGCAGGGGCACGGTCATTTCTTCCTAAAGACTTCGCAGAATACAGCAAAGTGATGGGATACCACCTCCAAGATTAGGGTAGAAGAGACTGGCTTCCGTCTCGGGTGCCCTCTTCTCACTCACAGTCCGTAAAAGAATCTACGAGCAGATTCTTGTGTTACGAGCAGGCCTATTGAGAAGCCTACGAGGCAAGCCTCCATCAAAGAACCAGCAAGAACCCAAGTAGGAGACAGAGTCTCCCCCCATTAAGCCCTGAGATGACCGCAAGCCCAGAGGACACCTTGATTGCAGCCTTGTGAGAGACCCTGAGTCAAGTGGCACCCTGTTAACCTGCACCCCATCCCTGACCCACAAAAAAACCCAGGAAAACAAATGTTTATTCTCAGCTGCTAAGTTTTGGGGGCCATTTGTTATGCAACAAGGGTGCTGAAGCATGGTCTTTTATCATGATCCTGATCTGGGGTCATAGCTCACTGGAAAAAACATGCTGTACAGATTGGGAGACCCAACAGCCCCCACCCCCGCCCCCAGCCAGGGCCACAGCAAAGGAGGCTGGGGAGCGGAGCGGTAGCCACTAACCAAAAAAGCACCAAATGAATGGAAGTCCTCAGTCCCTGCCCCCATCACACTCACGCCATCCGAACCCATGAGCCTTTGTTCTGACGGCTTCCTCCATCCAAAATGCCTTCCCTGCCGATCTCCACACATTCACATGCTCCCCAGCCTTGAAGACATGGCTCTAATCTCCTTTTGCCAGCACCTGGCTGAGGTCTGGCACAGACAAGCATTCGAACAAGAAGCGCTGTCTCCCTTCCCAGAACTCAAACTCCCCCAACATTTTATCTCCACCTCCCTTTGGGCTCGGAGCTCTTCCTATCTTGGATTAGACTCATGTAGCAGGTTGGGGAGAATTATTATCTTGACAGCTGGTGCCAGAATGCCTCTTAGGGGGAAATGCCTTTGTCCAGGAAAATACTTTCATGAGCTGCTCAGGATAGATAGAGGTGAGACCCCGAGGGCTGGGTTAGCAGCAGGAGAAACAACAAAAGAGGAAGCTAAATGCTCTCCGTGTACCCTGAAACGGAGTTTCTGGGTGGGTGGGAGCAGAGGAACCAGAGGAGGGGAGCGAAGGGGGGCGGTGGTAGAACAACGCCATGGAGAAGCCGGAGCTGTTTTAAGATCAGGTTATCTAATAATGTTCAGCTTTTGTTTTGTTTTGGTAACAGCTTTATAGAGAGATTATTCACGCACCGTACAATTCGCCATTGAAAGTGTACGATTCGTGTTTTGTTTTGTTGATTGCCGCAGTGCAGCCCCCTTCACGGGCCCCAGCCTTCATTGAAGTCTCATTCATACTCTAAGGTCTAGTGGGGAAAGGGACAGCGTCCCACGTTTGGGTCCGTATCATGGCAGAGAGAAAGACACGGAATGGGAACAACGATCCGGCGATCAGAGCAAGAGGTGACCACGAGACGGAAGCTACCCCCGAAAGAAATAGCAGGGATCTTGGGGAGGACACAGGATGTTTCCACAAGACATGGGAGGGGTCCCGAGAGGTGGGGAGCCACCAGCTGAGACCTGGCCTACAGGTGTCTGTGAACCCTCCCCCGTGAGCTCCTCCAGCACAGGTAGCCCCCCCCAATCACATCACTGAACAGGTTTCAGTCAGTGGATTCAAAATTAATTAGTTAATTAGGTTGTCATTAAACTGTTCTTCAGGCTCCTTAATTACACAGATAGTCACTCCCTCCAATTTGTCTCCCTGCCCCATCCCCCTTCCGGCTTCTCCCTGCCCAGGTCCACTAGCAAAGATCACTTACCCTCCCCTGGGGTCTGTACTTCAATGCTGGGGTTGAAGCTCTGGGTCTCCCAGGAGGGCCCCGGGGAAGCTGCCCGGATCTGAAAGACGTAGCGAGTCGCCGGCTTCAGGTTGGTGACGGTGACCGCAGGCGCCGCTGTCTTCACTGTGGAGTAAGTCTGCTCACTCTGACCCTGAGGAGGGGCCAAGAAATGAGGGCCAGACCCAGGGCCAGACCCGTGCTCCTGGGAGAATGATGGGGAAAAGGAGCAGGGAGGCAGGAGGGTACCCTCAGGTGGAAGGAGCTGGCTCCAGCCATCTTGGGGGGTTCCACAGGCTTCTGCCAAGGGGTCCCCAACCCCTTCCTCAGATTTTGATGCCAGACGAATTACAGAAAAGATTCTGGTTTGGATGTCAACTATAAACGAGGGACTATAAACTTGTACACAAACCATGGCCCTGCTGCTGTCCAAGGTCGATCTCCTTAGCGTGGCTTCAAAGGGAAATCTCACTGTGATCTTCTTTACACTAATCCGTGCCTTCCTACCTTACTGAATCGTTCGTTACAAAGGATATTTTAATTTTCTGTATTTTCTAAATCCCTACAGTGTATGTATATATATACACACACTGTAAATATAAATATATAAATATATATATTTATATATAAATATATATGTATATAAATAATATATATAATTTATATAATTAATATAATCGATAATTTATATAAATAATATATAAATAAATGTGTGTGTGTGTGTGTGTATATATATATATAAAATTGAAAAATGTATTAAAATGTCCCTTGAAATTTTATAAAGTTGGGGCGGTAGGGTGTCCACACCCAGGGTGTCCGGGTGGGAGGGCTGACCTGAAAACTTAACTTTGATTTTGCTTTCCACTGCTGTGGCATGAAGATCCCCTGTCCGTGGGTGCCTCCTCAGGAAGAAGTGGAAAAAATGCCCACCTTGGCCATCAACTCCCCTTCCTCTCCCCACACTTGGCCCTCACAGAAGTAAACAGGCCTCGGAGTGCTACAATGTCATTAAGGTAATGGCAGGACACTGGTTTCAGGGGGTAAGGACACCAAGTTCCACAAGGATAGATGGGTGGGTGGGCGCCCCATCTCGGGCTGGCGTGATGCCTCTGCACAGCAGGATTTCAGAGTGACCTCCTGGGGCTTTGAATTGCTTGGTAACTAATTGCGATGGTGTTTAGAGCCCAGATTGCTTATCATGGAGGGAGTGGAGTTGGGATTTACTTAAGCAAAGCTGCACGGGCCAGCGGGGGCACTGTATATTTTTACTATTATTTCAAAATGATGTTACATATCCTTTCTACCAGTAAAATTATAATAGTGATTCATACATTCACAGTTCTGGAGAGCTGTTAGACACTTACCAGCACACCACCGAGCTCCAGTGAACCACCTGACTTAGCGGTGTGCTCCGACACTCATGCATTTTTGTAAAATCTGAGATGAGATGATAGAATATTTCTTCATTTTTCTTTCTTAAACAGGGTTGCAAATTGTGCGTGAATGATTCGGACACACAAAAGCTGGATCTGCCCCCAGAGAAAGCTCTTTGTCAATCATAAACACTGGGCGAAAGTGGTGAAAGTGAAGGTGATGGCTAGTGATGAACAGAGACTTGAGGGAAAGAGGAAGAGCAGGGGAGTCCATGGGCGGCACGGGACACGAAAGAACTCCAGCCTGGAAGGCCACTGAGGGGGCCGGTGGGTAGAAAGAAAGTAGGAAGGGCTGTTGCTGCGAGGGGATGGTGAAGAAGAGGAAGCAGATGGGCAAGGGGGACAGCAACTTGGAACGCAAGGCCAGGTTCCTCCCAGACCCTGACTCACCTTCTCGTAGTAGCGGATCTCATACTCTGTGCCATTGGCCCCAGGGGCTCCAGCGGGGATGGGCTCCCTCCACGACAGGGATACACTCTGGGGTTCCACTCGGTCCCTGCGAATCTCATCCTCCTCCCAGGGCCCTGAAAATAAGTAATGTGGGATTTTTGACCTGGACTGCTGGACAAAGCTGGAGGGCTGGAAGGATAGGGCATGTGGGAGCTGGAGGCAGGGCTAGGGAAGGTTGAGGGGCGTGGCCTAATGGATGTGAGTGGTGGTAATAGGCCCCTGAGGGGCGGGGCCTGAGGGGTAGACTCTATGAGACCAGAGGAAAGCCACGCTCTCCGTCACCCAACATACAGCTCTCCACTTCAGTGGTTCATAGGGGGAAAAGCACCAGGTCTACTACTGCTTACTCATCCCCTACACTCTGGCTACCCTCAGGTGGCTGGTTCTAATCCCCCAGGCTCTTTCTACATTTTCTGTGGTTTAGAGACGTTAGAGAGTATAAGAGGCAGGAAAACCAACTGCTTAATTATTCTAATGATCCGGTCAAGAGGTAATATACTCAACATACTAGAAATAAAAGAAAACTACCTCAACATAATAAAAGCCACATCTGAAAAGACCACAACCGGCATCTTACTCAACAGTGAAAGGTTGAAAACTTTCCCTCTAAGAGCAGGAACAAGACAGGGATGTCTACTCCTGCCACTTTGATTCAACATAGTGTTGGAAGTCCCGGCCAGGGCAATTAGGCAAGAAAAAGAAATAAAAGAAATCAGATAGGAAAGGAAGGGGTAAAATAATCTCTGTCTATAGGTGACATGATCTTATACAGAGAGAGCCCTAAAGACTCTACAAAAAAATAAAAACTGTAAAAATTAATAAACAAAAACAGCAAAGGTGCAGAAAACAAAGTCAATACACAAAAATCAATTGCATTTCTATACACTAACAATGAACAGTCTGAAAATGAAATTAAGAAAACACTTAATTTGCAATAGCATTAAAAAGAATAAAATACGCAGAAATAAACATAATGTCTATGGAGAACATTAAAAAACAAACAAACAAACAAACAAACAGGTACTCATGCCTGAACTAAGTCAGGGACCACACACCAGGTTACTGGGGAAAGATCATGACTTTTCTTCAGTGTGTTGAGCCCAGGGGTTTCTGAGAGAAGATGCCAGAGAGGCAGCTGGATAAGTGGTTCCAGGGCTCACAAAACGTATCTGGGAGGAAGGTAGAGACCCAAGAGCCATCAGAAAATGATTGGCCGAAACTGCCCAGAAAGAGGCAGAAAAGCTTTTAGGAAATAAGCCCAAGAAACGACAACACTTAAGAGGCCGACAAAGGAAGAGGGTATTTGGAAAGGAGGAGCCAGAGACGTGGGAGGAAACCAAGAGCCACGGAGGTCACAGAAGCCCCCAGAAGGAGAACATTTAAGAAGCTTCCCTCCCAACAAGTCCGGTTCCTAGATATGGGCCCATGGGCAAGAGCCTCAGTTTCCTCATGCACGGAAGGGACACGACGGTGACAGCTCACAGGATTGCTGTGGGAATTTCATGAAGTGATGAGTATGAGGAGGACAAGCACAGCACTGACACGGAGAGGGCGCCCGATACAAGTTACCAACAAGAGAGCCAGTGGTCAGCAGTGTCACAGAATGAGAAGAGACAGGGTAAGGTGACGATTCATTGTGCCCTCTGGCTTTAACAACGTGGGGACTAGCAACTTCAGGGGATTACAGGGAAGTGGATGTTAGGTGGTGAGGGGCCCAGGAAGTGGAGACAGGGCGTTATATAGCTTGCTCTTTGAAAAATGTGTTTTCAAAACTGTGGCTTCCAGTTTTGAATGGTATCCATCTAGCAGCTCCACCTCTGGTTTTTCTTGAATTTCAGTTAAAATTGAGATACAGCAAAAGTCGAAACCCCAGAACATCACTGTAAACTAGCCTTGACAGCTGACTGCCAGAATGCAGGACAGGAAGGGGAAGTGGAGAGGTATATTTCTATCCGTGACACCAAGCCAGTGGGACTCAATTGAAAAGCGCAATTGTAGTGAACCCCAGGCTAAGCCGCCCACAGAGTGACATTGCCTCCCAGCCTAAAAATAATTTGAAATATCCTGTATCCTTCCTCCCACTGTCTGACCCTTAAAAAATTGCAAGGTCTTTGTCAACTGGACAATGCACAGCCATCACTCAACTGCATAGCTGCTTTTGAGGAACAGTGTTCTTCCTTATCCCCACGGGGTACCTCTCAGCCTAAATCCACTTGGAGATGGAGATGGCAGCCCCCAGAAAAGACAGGGCACAAAGGGAAGTGGAGTGATGAAGTATCCTAGGAGGTGGCACAGTCCCTGATAGATACACATGGAAGGCACAGAGAGGAAGAGGCGAGGAATGTCATTTTTCAAAACTACGTTTGTTGAAAGTATCAGATGGCTGGGACATAGAGGTAAGAGAACATTCTGTTAAGCTCCACGAAGATACATTAGATGAAAGCCTGATAAATCCTGAGAATGGAGCTGAAAATTGAACCCAAGCACCTGCTCTCCCACTGCAGATTTGTGATGAGATATACCCAGCACCGACGTGGGGCCGAGAGGGCCGCAGACACTATTGGAAACCCGTGCAATAGCCGTGTCCCTCGTCCCTGATGGCTGAGTGTAATTTTTGACTCAGGATCTAGCGTCTCCCCCCAGATGACTCAGGTTCATTCTGATTGTTCTAAGACACCTGTGTGTGCTCATTCCCTTCGCCAATGATTGAATTAGGGTTGGACTTGCAAGCCAGCTCTGGTCAACAAAAGGAGAAGTCAGCTAAGAGGAAGAGGGTTCTGGAAAAGTTTTCTTGCTCTGAAAAAGATACCTACAAGGAAGAAACAGTTCATTTTCTGCTCTGGATGATGAGGTCTGGAGCCAACTTACCACCTTGAAGGAGCCAGCCTATGTGACAAGGATGGCAGAGTGGAAACATGGAAAGAACCAGGGGCCCTGAGACACTGTTGAACTGCTAAGTTAAGCAAGATCTAACTCGACTCTCTTAGGCAAACTGAGAAATCATTTTAATCAAATGTCAGTTGGACTGAGACTTATTATTACTTGCAGTTGAAAGCCTCGCAAGTGATCCAAAGGACAATTCACACATCTTGGTGTTTGTTTTTTTTTTTCCAAACACCAGCTATTTCATTGTTCAAGAACAAGTAAACAGCAAACACCAAAACACTGGGCATATGACAAATATTTCCGAAGAAGCAAACAGAAATCTAATTCTGAAGATTCAGGAGGGGCAGATCTTTAAGTGTGATTTAGTATGACAGTTAGAGGAACAAGTAAGAAGACTGTTTGGCATCTTCATAAGGTAAAAGAAAACAGATTCCACAAAACAGGAGCAGAAGGCCATGAAGAGAAAACGGGTGAAGAAAAGAAACAAGATGAGATGAGATAAAAGTGGAGATAATGAGAAAGGTTTGTGGGGGAACTGAAAGTGCATCAACAAAATTGAGTATTTTTTAAAAATTCATTACAAGTATAAGGAATTTTAACAAAATCATAAGCAGAATGGGAAATATAAACTTCTCAATCTTTGGGACGACAAGTAGACAATAAAAAGAAAATAGACTTGAAATATATATACAGGAGATTAGGGGGAGGTAAAAGAGAGTAAAGGAGGGATAAATGGTGATGGAAGGAGACTTGACTCGGGGTGGTGAACACACAATACAATATATAAATAATGTATCACAAAATTGTACATCTGAAGCCTATAGAATTTTATTAACCAATGTCACCCCAATACATTCAATAAAAAAAGAAAGAAAAAAGGGGCAGGGAGAGGGGGACACTACATAACAAAAATGCTACATATGTTTTTCACCAAAAAACTGCTAGAACTGTGCAATGAATTTGGCAAAGTAGCAGGATACAAAATAAGTATTCAGAAATCAGTTACATTCTTATACACCAATAATGAACTA
The DNA here is from genome assembly GCA_004026545.1 of Mormoops blainvillei. Taxonomy (NCBI): domain Eukaryota; kingdom Metazoa; phylum Chordata; class Mammalia; order Chiroptera; family Mormoopidae; genus Mormoops; species Mormoops blainvillei. The sequence goes on along the minus strand of PVJD01008294.1, from coordinate 4,924 downwards.
TCAGAAAGAGAAACAAAGAAAATAATCCCATTTACAACTGCATCCAAAAAAAAATCTAGGAATAAATTTAACCAAGGAGGTAAAAGACCTGTACTTGAAAAATTACAAAACGTTAAAGAAATAAATTCAAGAAGATAGAAATAAATGGAAGTGTATGCCATGTTCATGGACAGGAAGAATTCACATCATTGAAACGTCCATACTATCCAAAGCAATATATAGATTCAACGCAATCCTTATCAAAATACCAAAAATGGTATTTTTTACAAAACTAGAATAATCTTAAAAGTTATACAGCACCACAAAGACCCTGAAGAGCCACAGCAAAACTTATAAAGAACTCATACTACTCAACACCAAAAAACCAAACAATCCAATTAAAAAATGGGCAGAGGACCTGAACTTCTCCAAAGAGGACAGAGGACATACGAATGTCCAACAGAGATATGCAAAGATGCTAAACATCACCAATCATCAGAGAAATGCAAATTAAAAGCACAATGACATATCACCTCTCATCTGTCATAATGGCTGTCACCAATAAATCAACAAACAACAAATGTTGGAGTTCACTGTTAGTGGGTACAGCCACTATGGAAAACAGTATGGAAATTCCTCAAAAAATTAAAAATAGAACTGCCTTATGACCCAGCAATTCCACTTCTGGGTATACATACAAAGAAATCCAAAATGCTAATTAGAAAAAATGTATGCACCCTATATTCATTGCAGCATATTTACAATAGCCAAGAAATAGAAGCAACCCAGGTGCCCATCAATAGACAAGTGGATAAAAATGCTGTGGTAAAACACATACATACAATGGAATGTTACTAGGCCAGAAAAAAGAATGAAATCTTACCATTTGCAACAGCATGGATGGACCTAGATGGTATTATACTAAGTGAGATAAGTCAGACAAAGAAAGGTAAATACCATATAATTTCACTCATATGAGGAATCTAAAGAACAAAATAAAGAAACAAATGAAACAGAAACAGACTCATAGGTACAGAGAGCTGCTGGTTGCCAGAGGGAAGAGGGGTATGGGGGCTGCGTGAAGAAGGTAAAGGGATTAAGAAGTACAAATTGGTAATAACAAATAGTCATAGGGAAGTAAAGTACAGCACAGGGTATGTAGTCAATAACATTGTAATAACTATGTGTGGTGTCAGGTGGGTATTAAATACTGGGGTACTTTAAAGATTGAGAATTACATCAAACTGCCCCCCGCCAAAATGGTGTCGCTCCCAGAGAGTTACCCAGATAGTTTTGCATGCCTTCAAAGAATGTATAATTGTGCTATTTAAATTGCTCCAGAGGAGAAAAAAGAAGAGATTATTCCTGACGCTTCTTCCAAAGCCAGAATTCCATACTGCCAAAACTTGACAAAGAACACAATAAAAAAATTACAAAAATCTCTTCTAGGTGTAGATAAGTATTGAAATTCAAACACATTAATTCAGCAAAACATTAAAAGAATAATGTAGTCATATCCAGTAGGGTTATCATCTAAAAATGTAAAGAGAGTTCATATTGAAAAATCCACTAATAGAATTCATCATACCAACAGGTCAAAGGAGAGGAAAATATGTGGTCATCTTGAAAGATGCTTAAGAGGCATTTAATAAAATTAATATCCATTCCCGAATTTTTAAAAAATTCACTAAAAAGTGGAAGCATTATATGGCCGAGGGGCTTTGGTGGTAGACAGAACTGAATTCCAAGATGGGTGTCTACTTACTAGCTGATTGACTTTGGACAATTCACTTGGCCTCTCAGATCTCGGTTTCATTGTTTGAAAAATGATTATCATTCCTTTTAAATGAACTAATGTAGAAAATCATATTGCACAGTGCCAAACACAGAGTAGCACTCAACCAGTGGAAGTTTAGTATTTTTATTAATAAGTGAAGATAAAGAGTATTTCTTTATTTCTAAATCTATCTCTATCAAAACAACAGGATTAATATGAACTACCAGATAAAATATGTATTGCATATAGTATTATATACAAAAAGGATTTTTTAGCAGACAGTTCTAGGTACAGATATAGAGACAAAAAAAAAATGTGGAAGGATATACTCCAAGATATTAATAGGTTATTTTTTTAATCTCTGGATAATGGAATTATGGGTCCTTTTCTTCCATACTGAATTTTTTAATGTAAATGCAATAGCAAATGTTGAATCACAACAGAGATTGTAAAAAACCAGAACTGTTGTTCCAGAAAATCAGACAAACTGGGCAATCTCTCCCAAAAGGCAGAGGAAAAGGATTAAGAGCTAAAAATGATAAAGGAAGTGACAAGATTTGAGAATCAGAAAATGGATGTACAACCTAAGGCTTAGAGAGATTCTTAGGAGAGATACTGGAGCCACCAGAAGTTCCGGTCAAAGCAATAGCTAAAACATTTTTTTTCCAGGGATAAAAAAAAGGTGTGCGGATCAAAAGTTTTACTATGTTCCAGCCGAACTCAATGAAAAAAAGAATGATACTGGTTAAATTTTACTTTCATCAGTAGGTTAAGAATTATATATACATCTGTGTGTCTTTGTGTGTACATATGTATATGTGTATGTATGTGTGTTTATATATATGTATGTATGTATATATATGTATATATATCCAAGTTACTTACAAAAGAATGAAAATTTACTCTGGTCTCAGACTTTCTTCAGTTACAACTACCAGCAGACAGGAAAGCTGAGTGACAAACCAATTATATCTCCTCAGATATGAAAAGACAGAAACCATACCACTCACTTTTCCTTCTTGCAAAGGATACATGAAGGTGAACCCCAGCTGAATGAGAGACAAATCAAAAGTACTTTCAAGAATAAGGGAGATGTAGTATAAAAGAGTGGTAGGTCTCTATTTATTCATCTTAGTTCCAGACTCAGAAATGTGACTGTTATGTATTGCGGAGTGGATTCTGCGGCCCCTACAGTCTCACCCTACGGGCTTCCCTGCTCGTTTCCAAGGCCAGAAAAGAGGTTGACCAACGCAGCAAAAGCCTTGGGAAGGATGGAGGATCTCTCTACGGCAGAAGGAGAGGTATGATTCTGCTTCCTATTGATTTGTTTTTTTTACATAGGGAAGACAAAAGATTGAGGAGCATCCTGCCTCTTCCCCCCCCCCCCCCCGGGAAAGAAGAGGTAAGACAACTGCAGAGTTGGGTGTAGGGTAAAGACTTTCTGCAGAGTCGGGAGATCGGGAAGCACCCACGGTCTCCCACCCACTCTCTCTTTTTTAAAAATTTTATATATTGATGAGAGAGACAGACAGACACCTCGATGTGTTGTTCCACTTATGTATGCACTCACTGGTTGCTAGTTATAGGTGCCCCAACCTACCCGGGATGGACTCCACTACCTTGGTATAGCGGGATGACCTATAACCAACTGAGCGACAGGCCACGGCCTCCACCGACTCTCTTAAAAGGTCACATACTCTTGGGCCAGCGGCAAGAAGTCAGCGGCATCCTCACTCCCTCCCCCTGGCCTTCCTGAAGGGGTTTGACCTTCGGTGGGTATTACCGGGGGCTGGGGATTTGGGGGGGTCGCTTTGTCTCCTGGAGCGACGCTGGGCGCTTGTTTGCGGCGGAGTTGGCATGGACTGTGTTTGTTTTGAGGTGGCTGCGGGCTGTGGGGACGATCCTGGGGAAGGACAGGAGGCGGCCTGGGGAGGACACGGGATGTGGAATGGGGCGGGCGCACAGAGAGGTCCCGGCACGCGGGGCAGCCTTACCCCCTGGCCCCGTGGAGACCGTGACCTGCGCGTAAGTGGCTCCCGCGGCGGCCGCCGGGCCAGAGACACCGTTGAGCGCCGCCACCCGCACGGTGTAGCGCGCCCCGGGTCGCAGGTGGAGCAGCGTGGCGGCGCGCTCGCGGAGCCCGGCCTGGCGCGGTACGAAGGCCACGCGTGGCTCGCAGGGCTCGCACGCGCCCGCTGGGCCCTCGCGGCCGCAGCGCAGGCACAGCAGCGAGTAGGTGACGTCGGAGCGGCCGCCCGAGTCGGCCGGTGGCAACCAGCGCAGCCTAAGCGCCAGTGGCGAGCGGCTCAGGCTGTACTGCAGGTCCCGCGGCGCAGACGGTGGCCCTGGGCGGCACAGGATGCGGGGCGTCAGGGGGGCGAGGCTGGGCTGGCGCAGAGGGGGGGCGGCAAGGGGGCAGGGGCCAAGGAGGGCGAGAGGCGGGGCGTGGGCGCCAGTGAGGGGGTGGGATGTGGGAGTGGGGTGAGGCCAATGAGGGGGTGGGTGAAGGTTAGCGAGGATGGGAGCATGGAGAGCAGAGGGGTGTGAGTCCGCCTCCCAGCTGAGGTGAGGTGAGGTGAGGTCAGTCGGATGGGGGCCGTCCACTCGGGGATCTGCCTAGAAGTCCAGCCTCATCCCGTTGTCGGGATTCTCCCCGTTTTTCTTGTTCTTCCAACAACCCAAAGCCCTCGCCCCCATCCCCACCCATGCTCCCCTCCCTCCATCCCTGTAGCTAGCCGTCAAGCCTGCCCTTACCCTCCCCACTGCGAAGCACCCTGCCCTCACCAACACTTTGATCCGACTTTATGGGCAACCCCTCCCCCACCCTCCCCAAAGTGCTCTGGAGGGGGACTCACGGGTGCAGGAGGCCCAGGGTGGGTCAGTGGGCGAGCGCGCGTAGCTGTCCAGGCACGCGCAGAACGTGGAGGCGTTTTCCAGGGCCCGGCTGTGCTCTGGGCACGGTGAGCAGAGGGGCCGTCGTGAGGACACCTTGTAAAACCCTGGGGGACAGGCTGCCAGGAGGGGCCGTGTGAGAAGGAGGGCTCCTCCACGGCTTCTTTCTCCCCCACTGTCCTTTCCTGCCCTCCTTAGGGCGGGGGTTATCGCTTCTCATTGTGGTGGGGGAAGGGTCTCAGCTGCTCCAGCACTGCCCTATGGGGTGGAAGCTCG